>JADWOT020001483.1:0-41145 GCA_036345935.2 Taenia hydatigena | reverse complement strand
CAAATACAAGACAAGGCAGTTTCAATTTTGCTTTGAATGGGGCCCGGTGTACGATTTATGATACTGTTTGATTAAGTGTCCATACGCCGACCAGAAGTTTAATTGTTGCATAGCACTACGTGATTGGGACCGTTGCGTTTGAATCCATTCCGCTTCCGCAGGTACGTGGATCTTTCTGTGGGTCGAGTTCGTTTACCCTTAAGGTGAGAGGTGGTTGAATGGATGAGCAAAAGGGATGAGAATTGTAAAAATGTAATGCGTAAAGTGGAAACGACAAATAGGCACTTGAGTTTGTGTGCGAACCCTTTAACTCTCCTAGTCTACGAAGGGTGTGCCAAGCCTCCAACGCAGTAATTATGCCGAAGTACATTTTCGTAGCGAAGATGGCTGATGAATTTGTGCTGAAACCATTAGAAGCCTGCAAAGCGCCATGCGATGAGTTCTACCTTTTCAATGTCGTTGCGGTAGGCAAAGAGCACGTTTGTCAGTGCGAATGAGGAGTGCAATAGAGGCTTGGGGAGAATTCCGCTAAATATCAGTAGTGCATAACCGTATTTTTACTCTTAATTACATTGTATTTCGGTTTTACTCCTCTGCTTCAATGAGGCATGGCTTCTTTCTTTCGTGGGATTCGGTCCCTTGCATCTACAACAATTTTATGGGTGGGTGACTTTAAAATGATTGCACTTTAGATTGAATACTCTCCTTTTCTAATGAGTTCTGCAGCTTGACTCTGTGTGGATCATAATGGTCAAGGTTGGGCGTTGCTGAGCTCCCCTTAAAAGTGCCTACCGCTTCATTTTGCCATTATTTTCTGCTCCAAAGGTAGACTGTTTTGACTTCTTTAATCTGCATTGTGCTACAGGACTATACGCATCAAGATAGTAGCAATTTTACGCTGCCTATAGGTAAACGTGGCAGCAAAACGCCCCGATCAGTTGTAAATAGTGACCATGAATTTCAATTGCTACAGGTATCTGGAAAACTATTATTAAAATGAGGGCTATATTGATCGTCGCCAAGCGTATCAAATATAACTTAAGTTGGCTACATGGAGGGTATCACTTAGAGGGCGGGCAGTTCCGGCTTAAAGTAGAGGCACTCGAATTCAAGTTTCTGCCTGCGTAAACTGTCAAATCAAATTTCTACTAGTGTGTAGTGGATTAGCAATTTGAATTCCACATTTCTGCAAAAATATAAAGTTGTGCATACTAGGTAATGATTAGTGTAGAGTTCACGAATAAAAATCCATCCCACCACCTGCTATCAGCTGGAAGCACTGCAAATCACTTAAAGTTTAGGCTGAAAAATCCATTCTTTTTAGGGTTAGGCTTCACTGCTTTAATTTAACGGGATCAAAACTCTTTCCTTGCCCCGAGTGGAAACCAGATTCCAAAACCAAGCAGAAGAGACAAGAAGGGAAATAGTGGGTACAATAAGACAATGGTCTGCCGTAAAGAGAAATTAGTCGCTTAAATCTAGCGGCACCTCTGCAATGTTCGCACTTCTATCTCTCTCTGAAACAATATGCTGTTTATAAAATATTGTGTAGATGAATGATGAGGGCATCGATTTCACCCCTTGATTTTGAAAACGGATTTGTAAATGGCTCTTGCAACTCCTTTATGAGTAACACATCAGCTGCAGTCTCTAAACAAATTCCACAGTCGTGCTTCGAATTGCTCTTTACGTACTCTGTTTTGAATTATATTATAGAGGCTAGCTTAAAACACCGTCTTAAAAATGATAAAGCTTGTTAAATCTGTTTTTGATGATTCATTAAATGACGGTTTATGAGGATCAGAGGGACATCAAACAAGTGTATAATTTTAATTAAATTGGAATGATACCACTGTTTACGCAAAAAGAAAGATGTCAAGTATATAATCATTCGTAACCTAATCAACGCATGGAATCGTTTATAATGCATAAACTAAATAGACACATGCCCCGTCAGAAGAAACATGTGTGTTCAATGCCTGAGGGTCAGCCAAAACACAAGAATTTGCCTCATTACAAAACGCTACGGCTATACATTAATCCATCTACCCACTTGATGCTTCTGCTTCATCTGGATGCGCACCCAGCAGCCCTTTTAAAATAAAGGAATGCTGATATTCTGCTGGTTATAAGGAGCAGTTATTTTTATATGCTGGGTAAATAAGGTAATGAAGGAGGAGATTGGGACTGCATCAGTAATTGAACTCGATGCCACTGCCCGCACTGCCGAAGAGATGATAAGTTAGTTTTGTGTGTAGGACAACATATATGTGCACTGTGTAAACATGGAAGTGATTTACTTACAACAATAATTCATGATACATAGGTATCCATGAGGTACATATAATAAGAGGTTTATATCACTTGATTGCGGTTGGAAGTGTAGATATCTGCATACTATAGAGGTTAGAAAAGAATTAGGCATTGGGAGCAATGCTGCACTTGCAAGGATTGATAATTGGATGTAATGTAGGAGCAATTGATGGGCATAACATGAAGGTGGCATTGAAAATAAATCAAGTCTCCAGGTACATCAAGCGGTGGGCTAGCCTGACTAAAGATAGTAAATTTATCTGGCGCGTAGGCGGGCCGGGACTTCAGTATGAATAAATCAAAGTAGATGGAATGAAAGTTGGATGCGCTGACATACGGTGTAGCATAGGAGAAGGCAGATGAAGGCAATGCTGGTATTGAAGGAGAGGTGCAGCTCAGAATGTTGAGCAATTGTACCGAGAATGTGAATGATAAGACGGTAGTGTGTAAGACGCAAGTCAAAGTGGGCCTTGAATGGGGGGCATTACGCTAAAGCCATTTCGACTTGTGATTTACATGTCCCCATCTGGTTCTATCTACCCCACATCCTGGTCTAAGATGTGTAAAATAAAGAGAATTTTGATATGATCAGCAGTAAACGAGGTTCATGCATGGGCTAAAATCTACCTGACGTCTCTCTTGAGAGGTTTCTGTTAACGCAAGCGATGCGCATTCATCCCCAGTCACAAGATTTACAGAATAACTAACATGAAAACAACTCAATGAACATAGACGGAACGACTCGATTAAAATTCACAACGCCTAACCACGCAATTGTGAATTTTGTTCTGCTGCTGCAGGTCATTCGATCGCCATATTTTCACACAGCTTTTGTGATTTCTGGTCACCGCTGCAAGGACCTGGTGGCATCACGGCTTGGGTCAAACTCGATTACTCTAAATTCATCGTAGCCATTGGACTGAGCATTGCTACTTCGCCTTATTCCATTTAAAAACGCAGGCCTTGTCTTCACAGCGTATTGGTTGCTGTACACCTCCTTACTCCCTTCGAAAATGATGTTGAGCCTTAGCTTTAGTCGAATCATGTAAATCATTAGTCTGCACTGCCAAACCAGCTTTGGCTTTCTCATCATTAGAACCAAATGGTTCCTAAAGCACTAAATATCGGTATGCATCTTGCTAGGTTTTCTATCAATCACATGGTTTCATTTTTCCATGGTTTCTACTAAAGGTCGCATGGAAAAAGCGACATTTGAGCAGCTGCTTTGCACCCCCGCTAAATTAAAATTCTGCCCAATGCAACCTATTTTTCGATTATTATACTCTCTCTGGGTATCAAAAATGCTTCCTAATAGACAAATGACGAACAAAATAGTCGCTAATCAAATTGATCCCTTTTCTTTCTTATACTTACTTTGCATACGTGTTGGCATTATTCCTTGACATTTTTAATTACCGCCAAAGGGAGTTGCATGCAGTTAATCTGGGTGAAACTTTTCAAGCCACCTTGATTCACGCAGCGTTTTCCATGATTTATGCAGTGACGCTTGTTTACCTACGTAATCTAAACGCAAAAAGGCCTGGGTTTGTGAAAGCATTATGCGAAATGCATTTTAGGGGGGAAGATAATCGCCGTAAACACTGCTCTAATCCTATGCAAATTGAATACTATTGTTTACCTAATGTTTCAGCTACTCTCAATCTCTTGGAGCTGGTCAATGCCTTCCTTTTTCTGTGAGAAAAGTCTCTATTTTGATATCGAAGTCCGATTTTTTTTTAAAAATAGTGCAGATCAGTTGCGTAGCGATTCGGAAAGGCGAAATCATTAATCGTTATGCTGTCTGACTTCAAATGACGTTAGTCGGCGTTGTCAAAGCAATCGTTAAACC
Organism: Taenia hydatigena; assembly: GCA_036345935.2. NCBI lineage: Eukaryota > Metazoa > Platyhelminthes > Cestoda > Cyclophyllidea > Taeniidae > Taenia > Taenia hydatigena. The sequence continues at coordinate 36,983 of JADWOT020001483.1, read as the reverse complement.
AATTTTATCTAAATGAGTTTTTGTGATAGGCTAAAGATTATCAGGACCATAGCTACTTTGATATCAACGCTACAAGAATAACTGTGTGCTTTTTGACTTTTGTGCGCAAAATTATCCTGCAGCTGCTGATACTGTGAGTACAGCCAAAGCGTGTAAGCGGATTGAAAGTAACTGTCCGGAAAAATTAGACAGATTGAAATGTTCGTTTCCATCCAATAAAATGATACAGCTGGTAAAGTATTTTGCGGGCAGTTATGCTGGCTGATTTGTACGCTGACTGCGTCATTTCTTTATCAAGGATAAAGTGCGTCGTTCATTTTCTCTCGTCTGCGATGAAAAGAAAACGAATAAAGCTAATGTTCGGATTACTTACGTTTAGACATGGAGTATCTCATTTGCTTGCAAGCACTTTTATAATGCGCCAGCTGATGTTGCATCTCCATTTGTTATAAAGGCGAAATCCTGGCTTCCACATCTAAGGCATGTAATGTTACAGTGCGCATAAATTTGGCGAGGAAGTGGTGGCGCCATCCAGGCAAAGTATTACAAATTCAGGCCGGGTGCATGATACACAAATTAGCTGTTCAAATGTGATCTACAGCAGTTTTTGTTACATTATGCCATATTTAGCATGCACAGGCTTAATTTACACTACTGGGAGCCTCCCCCTCCTCGGTGACTCATCTGTCGATGCACCAATTGGAAACAGTGCCTGAACTAGAAAACGTTACGTGGTCTTAGGGCCAACCGCTAACCTTGATCATTTAGATTCTCTACCTGGAGGAAAATTTTAGCTATCTAATTTCTGACGATTGTAATCTGCAACAGACTAGTGTGATCCACATTGTACGGACTCGTTATTTCCCGACCGGATTCTTTGAGTTGCGTTTTTGCGTTATAATCAATTTACAGTTTGTTACCGGAATTACCAGACCGCCGTTTTGTTCGTAGTGCGCGAACTATCATTAGTCGTTGTCAAATATATAACAGGCTTGAATGGCGGAATTCCACAATATTTACCACGTTATTACTTAAACCTTTGCTGTTAGCAAGTCACGGGAAGCTTAGTAATGCATGATATGGTATGGAAAGTTTGAACGGTCAGGAGTAGCGATGTTTCTGGGCACGCAGCGATTTGCCTTCCCAAGATAACACTCATCTACGCCACATCTCACCTACTCAACTGTCGAAATCGACCGATCTGAACTAGTGCAGCAACACTAAAGGCTCTGCAAATGGCTTTCTTTACATCTTTTCCCCTCCGAACAGTCACCGTATAAGTAAAGGATTGGCAGAGAAGTCTTTGAGCCTCTGCTCAAAACCTGTTTCACAGGCAAAAAGTTGGAGCCTCAATTGAATTCATAGCACCTTAAATCCTTTCGAATAATCCCTACTGACCTCAGTAGTCAGTGGTTCACTTTTTACCTGTTGGGAGCATTTTCTTCTCAATATCTCCAGCTTGTCCAATCAATAAGTGGATGGCACTGTATGTGCGGTTATATGCTAGAAAAGGAAAAGGATTGAGCAGAAATGCCTGCACTATGTTAACCTGTACATCCCAGCACTTGCATATACGGCCTGATCTTTAGCCTTTGCCAAACATTGTAGCAAATAGTAGTAGGCATGACGAAGAGGTGTCTAGTGCTGTTTTGATTGTCAGCAAATCGCATTCCATGATAATTAACTTTGGCCTTAAGTTCGTTCAGGAGTTAATCTCTACTCGTACAGTCGTCACATAATCTAAATGCAATTTTTCACCACAATATCAACTCCCTCTTCTCGCATAATAGACATGGGGTCGAAATCCATTAAAGTATAACATGATTCATCTTCTTACCCCATTTGCATAATAGTCACATATTCGAAACTTATTGATCTACAGCAATCGATCTGCTTTTTATCCTGTTACCTTCTACCCTTCAAATTCATTGGGTTAAAACGATTACAATAGCACTTTTAGCCCTTTTAAATGAATTATATAAGACACCAGCATAATTACATAGCTCCTGTGGTGATTTGTATGCCTTATTAGTCGAGTCTCTTTGCTATCTGAGCTTTACAGCCTACAATATATTGCCACAGCATTATAAATGACCTATCTATCCAATCACAAGGACAAATTTAAAGCATGGCAAACTTTAGCATCATTGGTCAGGAGTTGGTCTCTCCAATCATCATAAAATGGCCACATTCTAGCCACATTTGGGACACCCAGCTCGGATTACGCAATGCCCGCATGTTTCGAATTCTAGTTACGACTGAAAGGCTAATCATAAATGTGTAACAGAACGTCGAGGCGTGCGTTTGATTTGTATGCTCTTAATATTGCCCATACGAGCCAAGGATTTTGCGCTTATGCGCGAAGAAATAGTGACTAAGGAAATAAAACCACGCACTTCGTATCACATTGCACACTTAAAGATCTCCTCCCGCAAAGTAGACACTTCAATCAGTGCTGCTCCTTACTAAAGCAAAATAACGATAAGTGCCAAAAAGCAGCCGCTTTTTTGGAGGCAACTCTCATAAAATAATTTACCAAGTTGTTTGATGATAAACTTTTCGTTTCTTAATGTGCATCGAAAGCTAGCCACACGAGATTAAAATTATAACTGTGGCGAAATGCAGATCCTGCACTCATCATTTTCATAAATATGGTTGTTCGTCCGTCTAGACAGACAACATAAGAGCCGCTGTGTCATGAATTTCAGATATTTATGAGCCCATTCCTAATGCAGCCGTATACTGTGCCGATTCAAGGAAAGTTGATTATTGCGCAATAATCGCTAGGGATGGAACTACTTTAGTAAATAGGTGAGATTTAGAAAGCAAACGTAAGAACTTGCTTCCGGTTTTGTCGTTTATTGAAATGTACTTTGATATCTACTTAAAACTGGGTAGTGGAGAACAAGGCAGCGGTTGCCTCATTTTAGTCATTTCACCGTATATACTGACACAATGGCTTTTCGAGACACCTTTTCCAAAAAAGGTATGTGCGCGTCAGTAGCTAAATTAAGTGCGTATAGCAAGCGTAAATGAGGGGTAAATAGAAGCTTTGGAGACTCAATTGTTTCAATATCTTAATAAGAAAGTGTCAGCCAATTCGCAATAAGGAAAGAAGTTTTCAGCGGTTGGGCACTTGGCCCTGCGAAAAACAACGAGGCCAACTTCCGCTATGGAACAAAATAGGATAAGATTGTCATGGGTAGACCTCTGCAGGCGCGTTAATGCTCTGACGACAGTGGACCACAGGGGAAATGCAAAGAAGATAACTTGCAAACATGCAATATAGCTGCAAATAGAAAAAAAAGGAGGCAGAAACTCATTCATTCCATTCCACCGAACTTTCCATGGCTAAGGTGACTGGAGTTGCAAGAGAAATGTGCCAAGATGAGCCATTCTTTGGAATGCTCCGTGCAGCGGCGATGGTTTTGCCAGTCTGTCTTACACATCCAACTACAAAATCGCTGGATTCACACCGATAGAAGCAAGGCCAGTATTTAATACCTATCACACTGTGTTTGATCAGCCATCCAAAGGGTTAATATGCAAGGCAGATCTTACCAAGGTGTGTGAGGAGGGGGTAAAGTAGAGGAGCTTTAACATAAGGTTACCATAATTTTTGCCCTAAAACCACCTCGAATGAGCTACTACCATATTTTGGTTGTTTAAATGAGTAGACCAAAGCACCATCATGCCTAGTATTATAGTTCCACTGGCGTAGACTTACTTGTCATCAGTTGCGGAAGATAAACATGCATGCATCAGTTGTTAGACTATGTGGGTAAAGCAGGTCAGTCAGTTTAGGATGAAAACATTTCCCACTCTAGGGTGCCTAACTCTGCACTAAATACCGTGCTAACTTCTACCATGGAACAAAATATAATGGAATTTTTAAGCAGACCACCCTGCAAGGGCTAATAGGCGTAGAAATGTTTGTCAGTGAGATGAGTCTGATTTAGCCAAAATGCAATGGAGTAAAATCACGCAGATGTTGTAAGCAGACGAAATCACACCTAGCGCAGCATTCTACGCCTCGAAAAGTAAACCTATTAGTATTAGTAAGGAGCAGCACTGATTGAAGTGTCTACTTTGCGGGAGGAGATCTTTAAGTGTGCAATGTGATACGAAGTGCGTGGTTTTATTTCCTTAGTCACTATTTCTTCGCGCATAAGCGCAAAATCCTTGGCTCGTATGGGCAATATTAAGAGCATACAAATCAAACGCACGCCTCGACGTTCTGTTACACATTTATGATTAGCCTTTCAGTCGTAACTAGAATTCGAAACATGCGGGCATTGCGTAATCCGAGCTGGGTGTCCCAAATGTGGCTAGAATGTGGCCATTTTATGATGATTGGAGAGACCAACTCCTGACCAATGATGCTAAAGTTTGCCATGCTTTAAATTTGTCCTTGTGATTGGATAGATAGGTCATTTATAATGCTGTGGCAATATATTGTAGGCTGTAAAGCTCAGATAGCAAAGAGACTCGACTAATAAGGCATACAAATCACCACAGGAGCTATGTAATTATGCTGGTGTCTTATATAATTCATTTAAAAGGGCTAAAAGTGCTATTGTAATCGTTTTAACCCAATGAATTTGAAGGGTAGAAGGTAACAGGATAAAAAGCAGATCGATTGCTGTAGATCAATAAGTTTCGAATATGTGACTATTATGCAAATGGGGTAAGAAGATGAATCATGTTATACTTTAATGGATTTCGACCCCATGTCTATTATGCGAGAAGAGGGAGTTGATATTGTGGTGAAAAATTGCATTTAGATTATGTGACGACTGTACGAGTAGAGATTAACTCCTGAACGAACTTAAGGCCAAAGTTAATTATCATGGAATGCGATTTGCTGACAATCAAAACAGCACTAGACACCTCTTCGTCATGCCTACTACTATTTGCTACAATGTTTGGCAAAGGCTAAAGATCAGGCCGTATATGCAAGTGCTGGGATGTACAGGTTAACATAGTGCAGGCATTTCTGCTCAATCCTTTTCCTTTTCTAGCATATAACCGCACATACAGTGCCATCCACTTATTGATTGGACAAGCTGGAGATATTGAGAAGAAAATGCTCCCAACAGGTAAAAAGTGAACCACTGACTACTGAGGTCAGTAGGGATTATTCGAAAGGATTTAAGGTGCTATGAATTCAATTGAGGCTCCAACTTTTTGCCTGTGAAACAGGTTTTGAGCAGAGGCTCAAAGACTTCTCTGCCAATCCTTTACTTATACGGTGACTGTTCGGAGGGGAAAAGATGTAAAGAAAGCCATTTGCAGAGCCTTTAGTGTTGCTGCACTAGTTCAGATCGGTCGATTTCGACAGTTGAGTAGGTGAGATGTGGCGTAGATGAGTGTTATCTTGGGAAGGCAAATCGCTGCGTGCCCAGAAACATCGCTACTCCTGACCGTTCAAACTTTCCATACCATATCATGCATTACTAAGCTTCCCGTGACTTGCTAACAGCAAAGGTTTAAGTAATAACGTGGTAAATATTGTGGAATTCCGCCATTCAAGCCTGTTATATATTTGACAACGACTAATGATAGTTCGCGCACTACGAACAAAACGGCGGTCTGGTAATTCCGGTAACAAACTGTAAATTGATTATAACGCAAAAACGCAACTCAAAGAATCCGGTCGGGAAATAACGAGTCCGTACAATGTGGATCACACTAGTCTGTTGCAGATTACAATCGTCAGAAATTAGATAGCTAAAATTTTCCTCCAGGTAGAGAATCTAAATGATCAAGGTTAGCGGTTGGCCCTAAGACCACGTAACGTTTTCTAGTTCAGGCACTGTTTCCAATTGGTGCATCGACAGATGAGTCACCGAGGAGGGGGAGGCTCCCAGTAGTGTAAATTAAGCCTGTGCATGCTAAATATGGCATAATGTAACAAAAACTGCTGTAGATCACATTTGAACAGCTAATTTGTGTATCATGCACCCGGCCTGAATTTGTAATACTTTGCCTGGATGGCGCCACCACTTCCTCGCCAAATTTATGCGCACTGTAACATTACATGCCTTAGATGTGGAAGCCAGGATTTCGCCTTTATAACAAATGGAGATGCAACATCAGCTGGCGCATTATAAAAGTGCTTGCAAGCAAATGAGATACTCCATGTCTAAACGTAAGTAATCCGAACATTAGCTTTATTCGTTTTCTTTTCATCGCAGACGAGAGAAAATGAACGACGCACTTTATCCTTGATAAAGAAATGACGCAGTCAGCGTACAAATCAGCCAGCATAACTGCCCGCAAAATACTTTACCAGCTGTATCATTTTATTGGATGGAAACGAACATTTCAATCTGTCTAATTTTTCCGGACAGTTACTTTCAATCCGCTTACACGCTTTGGCTGTACTCACAGTATCAGCAGCTGCAGGATAATTTTGCGCACAAAAATCAAAAAGCACACAGTTATTCTTGTAGCGTTGATATCAAAGTAGCTATGGTCCTGATAATCTTTAGCCTATCACAAAAACTCATTTAGATAAAATTGGTTTAACGATTGCTTTGACAACGCCGACTAACGTCATTTGAAGTCAGACAGCATAACGATTAATGATTTCGCCTTTCCGAATCGCTACGCAACTGATCTGCACTATTTTTAAAAAAAAAATCGGACTTCGATATCAAAATAGAGACTTTTCTCACAGAAAAAGGAAGGCATTGACCAGCTCCAAGAGATTGAGAGTAGCTGAAACATTAGGTAAACAATAGTATTCAATTTGCATAGGATTAGAGCAGTGTTTACGGCGATTATCTTCCCCCCTAAAATGCATTTCGCATAATGCTTTCACAAACCCAGGCCTTTTTGCGTTTAGATTACGTAGGTAAACAAGCGTCACTGCATAAATCATGGAAAACGCTGCGTGAATCAAGGTGGCTTGAAAAGTTTCACCCAGATTAACTGCATGCAACTCCCTTTGGCGGTAATTAAAAATGTCAAGGAATAATGCCAACACGTATGCAAAGTAAGTATAAGAAAGAAAAGGGATCAATTTGATTAGCGACTATTTTGTTCGTCATTTGTCTTATAGGAAGCATTTTTGATACCCAGAGAGAGTATAATAACCGAAAAATAGGTTGCATTGGGCAGAATTTTAATTTAGCGGGGGTGCAAAGCAGCTGCTCAAATGTCGCTTTTTCCATGCGACCTTTAGTAGAAACCATGGAAAAATGAAACCATGTGATTGATAGAAAACCTAGCAAGATGCATACCGATATTTAGTGCTTTAGGAACCATTTGGTTCTAATGATGAGAAAGCCAAAGCTGGTTTGGCAGTGCAGACTAATGATTTACATGATTCGACTAAAGCTAAGGCTCAACATCATTTTCGAAGGGAGTAAGGAGGTGTACAGCAACCAATACGCTGTGAAGACAAGGCCTGCGTTTTTAAATGGAATAAGGCGAAGTAGCAATGCTCAGTCCAATGGCTACGATGAATTTAGAGTAATCGAGTTTGACCCAAGCCGTGATGCCACCAGGTCCTTGCAGCGGTGACCAGAAATCACAAAAGCTGTGTGAAAATATGGCGATCGAATGACCTGCAGCAGCAGAACAAAATTCACAATTGCGTGGTTAGGCGTTGTGAATTTTAATCGAGTCGTTCCGTCTATGTTCATTGAGTTGTTTTCATGTTAGTTATTCTGTAAATCTTGTGACTGGGGATGAATGCGCATCGCTTGCGTTAACAGAAACCTCTCAAGAGAGACGTCAGGTAGATTTTAGCCCATGCATGAACCTCGTTTACTGCTGATCATATCAAAATTCTCTTTATTTTACACATCTTAGACCAGGATGTGGGGTAGATAGAACCAGATGGGGACATGTAAATCACAAGTCGAAATGGCTTTAGCGTAATGCCCCCCATTCAAGGCCCACTTTGACTTGCGTCTTACACACTACCGTCTTATCATTCACATTCTCGGTACAATTGCTCAACATTCTGAGCTGCACCTCTCCTTCAATACCAGCATTGCCTTCATCTGCCTTCTCCTATGCTACACCGTATGTCAGCGCATCCAACTTTCATTCCATCTACTTTGATTTATTCATACTGAAGTCCCGGCCCGCCTACGCGCCAGATAAATTTACTATCTTTAGTCAGGCTAGCCCACCGCTTGATGTACCTGGAGACTTGATTTATTTTCAATGCCACCTTCATGTTATGCCCATCAATTGCTCCTACATAACATCCAATTATCAATCCTTGCAAGTGCAGCATTGCTCCCAATGCCTAATTCTTTTCTAACCTCTATAGTATGCAGATATCTACACTTCCAACCGCAATCAAGTGATATAAACCTCTTATTATATGTACCTCATGGATACCTATGTATCATGAATTATTGTTGTAAGTAAATCACTTCCATGTTTACACAGTGCACATATATGTTGTCCTACACACAAAACTAACTTATCATCTCTTCGGCAGTGCGGGCAGTGGCATCGAGTTCAATTACTGATGCAGTCCCAATCTCCTCCTTCATTACCTTATTTACCCAGCATATAAAAATAACTGCTCCTTATAACCAGCAGAATATCAGCATTCCTTTATTTTAAAAGGGCTGCTGGGTGCGCATCCAGATGAAGCAGAAGCATCAAGTGGGTAGATGGATTAATGTATAGCCGTAGCGTTTTGTAATGAGGCAAATTCTTGTGTTTTGGCTGACCCTCAGGCATTGAACACACATGTTTCTTCTGACGGGGCATGTGTCTATTTAGTTTATGCATTATAAACGATTCCATGCGTTGATTAGGTTACGAATGATTATATACTTGACATCTTTCTTTTTGCGTAAACAGTGGTATCATTCCAATTTAATTAAAATTATACACTTGTTTGATGTCCCTCTGATCCTCATAAACCGTCATTTAATGAATCATCAAAAACAGATTTAACAAGCTTTATCATTTTTAAGACGGTGTTTTAAGCTAGCCTCTATAATATAATTCAAAACAGAGTACGTAAAGAGCAATTCGAAGCACGACTGTGGAATTTGTTTAGAGACTGCAGCTGATGTGTTACTCATAAAGGAGTTGCAAGAGCCATTTACAAATCCGTTTTCAAAATCAAGGGGTGAAATCGATGCCCTCATCATTCATCTACACAATATTTTATAAACAGCATATTGTTTCAGAGAGAGATAGAAGTGCGAACATTGCAGAGGTGCCGCTAGATTTAAGCGACTAATTTCTCTTTACGGCAGACCATTGTCTTATTGTACCCACTATTTCCCTTCTTGTCTCTTCTGCTTGGTTTTGGAATCTGGTTTCCACTCGGGGCAAGGAAAGAGTTTTGATCCCGTTAAATTAAAGCAGTGAAGCCTAACCCTAAAAAGAATGGATTTTTCAGCCTAAACTTTAAGTGATTTGCAGTGCTTCCAGCTGATAGCAGGTGGTGGGATGGATTTTTATTCGTGAACTCTACACTAATCATTACCTAGTATGCACAACTTTATATTTTTGCAGAAATGTGGAATTCAAATTGCTAATCCACTACACACTAGTAGAAATTTGATTTGACAGTTTACGCAGGCAGAAACTTGAATTCGAGTGCCTCTACTTTAAGCCGGAACTGCCCGCCCTCTAAGTGATACCCTCCATGTAGCCAACTTAAGTTATATTTGATACGCTTGGCGACGATCAATATAGCCCTCATTTTAATAATAGTTTTCCAGATACCTGTAGCAATTGAAATTCATGGTCACTATTTACAACTGATCGGGGCGTTTTGCTGCCACGTTTACCTATAGGCAGCGTAAAATTGCTACTATCTTGATGCGTATAGTCCTGTAGCACAATGCAGATTAAAGAAGTCAAAACAGTCTACCTTTGGAGCAGAAAATAATGGCAAAATGAAGCGGTAGGCACTTTTAAGGGGAGCTCAGCAACGCCCAACCTTGACCATTATGATCCACACAGAGTCAAGCTGCAGAACTCATTAGAAAAGGAGGGTATTCAATCTAAAGTGCAATCATTTTAAAGTCACCCACCCATAAAATTGTTGTAGATGCAAGGGAACGAATCCCACGAAAGAAAGAAGCCATGCCTCATTGAAGCAGAGGAGTAAAACCGAAATACAATGTAATTAAGAGTAAAAATACGGTTATGCACTACTGATATTTAGCGGAATTCTCCCCAAGCCTCTATTGCACTCCTCATTCGCACTGACAAACGTGCTCTTTGCCTACCGCAACGACATTGAAAAGGTAGAACTCATCGCATGGCGCTTTGCAGGCTTCTAATGGTTTCAGCACAAATTCATCAGCCATCTTCGCTACGAAAATGTACTTCGGCATAATTACTGCGTTGGAGGCTTGGCACACCCTTCGTAGACTAGGAGAGTTAAAGGGTTCGCACACAAACTCAAGTGCCTATTTGTCGTTTCCACTTTACGCATTACATTTTTACAATTCTCATCCCTTTTGCTCATCCATTCAACCACCTCTCACCTTAAGGGTAAACGAACTCGACCCACAGAAAGATCCACGTACCTGCGGAAGCGGAATGGATTCAAACGCAACGGTCCCAATCACGTAGTGCTATGCAACAATTAAACTTCTGGTCGGCGTATGGACACTTAATCAAACAGTATCATAAATCGTACACCGGGCCCCATTCAAAGCAAAATTGAAACTGCCTTGTCTTGTATTTGCCCAGATCGTGCCTACTGAAGTTGCTAAAGACGCACTTAGCTCGTCGATGAGGAAGCGAACACTTAAGTGGCCTATCCGTGAGTACAGCTGCTGTAAACACCACCATCACCACAAACACGATAGACTTTGCCAATATGGATAGCAGCACGATTTAAATATTCCATCAGTTACCACACAGAAAATAGTGAAAACTCTGGAGAATGATATTCATTTTACGCCTGAAATAGATTCAATAGGGTGATTAAGACGCAAAACACCTTGGAACGACTAGCAAATTAATGTCCACTCCTATCTGAACAAGGTATGAAGCAATATTGCAGCGCAACTTAAAATTCATTACCTACTAGTCGCTTGAATCGGCACTACAAACACCGATCCACCATCACATCACGAACTCAATGACATCGTAGGAAGCAGCAATGTGGCGTCCATTCTGGCAAAACCATTTTCTGCGGCGACCGCTAGTCCGTTGCCAGCTGTCTACAAAGCAGTTAAGCTCATGTCAAATAACAGTCTCAAGTACACACTTTTGACCACCAATTTCGTTGCTTGTATGAAAAATGGAGCAAACTAAGGAAAGAAAGCAGAGGAAACATTTGATTTGTCCAACTTTATGTCTAAAAGAACAAGATTAACAGTTTGCTTCTCCTCCACCGCGTCAGAAAATCTATCTGTTTCCCTACCTATGACCACAATTCGTGTCTTCAGCGTCTATTGGCTTACGACAGATTTGCAAAGGGTGGCAAAGAAAAAGGTCAGCAGTTATTTGGCTTCTTTGAGGCCCTGAAAACTGAAAACATCACAATCATACACCTGCATCCGTTCTACTAAGCCAACTTTATGTTTGCCAATGCGCCGCACGCGATTTGGCATTGCCATGAGACAACTTTCGTATCCGCGCGTTAAAAAATTTGAATGAAAATCGCAATGGTTGAGTCTGCTACAGCCTCCCAAATAACTTCCTTAAGTCCTCATGAAGCCGTTCCGTTGGCTTAGGGTCAACCACAAACACTAGCTCATATGGAAATTATGCCTGTGTCCAAGAAGTCACTAGAATCATAGTTTAGGTGATAGCCGTATAGCAGTCAATAAATGACAAGGAGGCTAAGTGATCAATAAATAACCGCATGAATCGCACAAAAATCTGCGCAAGTGGAACCAAAATTGGAGAGAGACAGGGTAAAACCAGCCATCTAACACGTTCAAATTGATAGCAAATGCAAAAATTGTAGCTAAGATAGAGTGTGCTTTTCTTTGCCACCAATACGGCGTCCCGGAACCTCCCTAAAGACAAAAAAAGACACAAAAGTCGGTAAACAGAAGGACTCTGCACTGCTGGCGCAGCCCGAAACCCAGCCTATCATCGAAGGCAATGGCTCTGACCGAGCACCCGCAATCTAAATCGAGAGTTAAGCAAACAGCTGTTATTATCCGGGTAGTACTAAGATGGGTTTGACCTTTTGGTCATCACCTTCATAGGTTATATTAGCACTACCAACTAAGGTCACTTTGCCTATGCATGATCAACACGTGGACTAACACAACACCTCGTGTGGTTAACTGAAACTAATTAAATGAATACAAAGAAGTGAAAGGATAGAATGTGCTGGTGACGGAGGCTTTCAAGGAATATTAAATCAAGAGGTAACGGCTGACCCAAGCCTAGGTACAAAATTCAGCATCGCAACCAACATTTCCTATGAGGATCGCATGAAAACTCAACTTCATTTTACGACCCACCACAAGATCGCGCCAATCAGCGATAAGACATGCACATAAAGTTCAGTTAGGCGAATTTAAAATGTTCTAAGCTGATTATACAACACAATGTTCTTTGTTTGAGTAATTTATTCATAATAACACACCACCGCTTGTTAGCACCAACTTCATTTTCCACTGCTTTTTTTTCCGCAAATCAGCTCAATCACTTCCGCTCTCTAAGGCACAGTTCTCTAGCCATTTATGGCGCACTAGCATTAGCACCTAAGATATGCGTCACACAGAGACGCGACAAAGTTTAGGCTTTCAGAACTAGCTTATGCCAATATGAAATGCTCTTTTATCTCTACTTCGTAGAGCTGGAGAAGGGAGTGAGCAAGCGTAAGTTACGTTAAGCCAGTAGAGGTAAAAGGTTTTATTTCTGAACTTCATTCTTTTACAAATACCATGATCGTGCTTTATTTCGACCGCATTTTATTATGCCTCAGGCAAGGTTTTGTAGGCAAGGCTAAAATCCATAGCTCAAATGTGACATAAAAGGCACTGTTCGATTAAAAGAAATGGGATCTAGGACACCGATTTTCTGTCAGATCGAGATGCCACGTCATCAACGCATGCTGGAAACTAAGTAGATTGATTGCGAGTGATCCCGTAAAGCAGGAATGCTTTTTTATTCAATCAGGAAAAGTTATTATTACTTGTCTTTTGTTGGCTGAGAATTTTGGTGTTGTGGTAGATGAACGTGCAGGGAGATGACGGTCAACTGTGCCTGTTGCTGTTTCCTTTTCCAATGCAATATTTGGGACCACACATTCTGTCTGCGAAACCCAATACGCGATTATGCGGCGCTTGATTGTTTACAATAGAGTAAAATGGGAACCACCGCATGGGACTGAAAAAAAACTAAGTAGGGGTGGAAAATGACATATGATAGAAGATAGTGCTTCCCTATTCCTTTCGTTCTATATGGGCTGGATTGCAGTTCTTCCAGCAGCCAAATCGCACAAGGTACGTCTACGCGAATTTGACATTTTAGATATAAAACCTCTCGATTCAAATATTTTGGCAGGCAGTATTTATCAAGCGAATGCTGCTTTCTCCTTAAAGCTTATTCGTGATTTTTAGGATGCAGATCGAATCACTGCCTCCTTTCACCACATAGGGACCGCCTTCATTGAGTATTTTGTCAAAACTAATGACATACAGTCTTGCCATTGAGATCCATGTCTACACATTTATGAGGGAGCAACCTTAACATCTAGCTTCTTTTACCCGGTTGTCGAGAGTGTAGCGGAATAGATCCCTCCCAACCGCCACCACTCACCTATAGCGAAGCCACAGGACGAGGTGAAAGAGACCAGAAAAGTAAATCTTAGTCAACCTCCTTGCATATACGTTGGAATTGTGGCACTATCATAGTCGATTTTCTTGCAAGTCAATCCATAAATTAAGGCCATTAGTCGAGTAACCATCCATTTCACCAGAAACTCAGTTTGAATTTCACTCATTAAGTTTTAATCTAGGTGAGGCTTTCGTTTGGTACGATGCGCACTTATGCGAGCTCACTCTGTTACGTATGTGGTGCAAGCGGTCGATGGGCATTTATCTGTTGCTTAAACCACTCGAAATTATAGCAAGGATGAAAACTTCATTATTGTTGGCATTTTTCAACACCTTTAATAAATATAGTTCTATATTCGGTCCACAATTATTGTTTCAATGCCCATACATGACCAGAGACGTCCTGGCGCTACCTTGAGGGCGGCCAAAGCTGATAAATTAGTGAGATACATGTCGTTCATGCAATAGGACTTAGAGTTAATGGCACAGTTTGAGGGACAGCCTATCTCGCCACAGTTCAGTGGTAAATTCGAAAAGTAGCCCCTTTTTTAATGCTGAAGGGTAAAAACAGCCTTCCTCTTATCTTGAGCTTCCTTTATTGGCTCTCCCCATGATTTAATGTAATTTAATTGCCACCACTCAGACAACTGCAGTGGCGCTAATAACAGGCATATAATTTGACAGCGTGCAGGAAGGGTTAAGAAAATTTGCAAATGCGAGTGCGCCCTACTACTAAAACTAGTAGCATAAGTCCAAAACCAATTGGTGGCAACGTGTGGCAAAATTCGCTCATTCCAAAATGCATTTATATTTAAAAAATCGGCGAACAAACTACACTCTTCAAAAGACAATTCTCGCAGATCTCATGCCGAACGTTCATTTGCTTTAAGCTCTCAATCGGTTACACAAAAAGAGACAACCTTAGGCCATATTTTCTCTTTGTCCCAATGCTTATATTCCTTTGCATTAAAGTTTGAATTGTAAGCACTCTAGAATGCGCGCACTGGTTTAATGCTGGCGTTGTAAAGGCATCCGAGCTTATAATGTCAGTTTCGTAGCATCCCTTTTTGCCTTATACACCATGGGATTCGCCCAGTGGATAGGGGTTTATTGCAGTACTCGATTTTGTCTCTTATTAAACACAGGCGTCCGTTTGTAAAGCCACCTAAGGGAGACCGTAGGCATCCAGACCCATGAAGCGGCACTTTTGACTTCGATCTAGCACGCAGCTAGGCATAGAGTAGATTCCCGAAGTCAGTAAAATGGATCAAACTGGAGTGGTTTCAGCGCACCTTCCAATAAAATAGGCATCGCCACTAATTAGTTCTCTACTACGTCCTGGCTTAAGCAATAGAGAACAGGAGTCCTTTTCTAGGTCTGCAATAAAATAATTAAAAGCAACGTGTTATGAGTAATGTTTGCAAGAGAACCACAATTTATGGCACCTTACTTTCCTGATTCTCCTGGTTTAGCCACGCAAGTGTGCAAAGCACGCTTCTGATTATAGTTCGGGGAGATCCGCACGTCTGTGGGCAAAGCTAGCCTACATTACACATCACACAATCTCTTTAGGACGATTGTCATCATACACTATGGCTGACTGCATTCTTGCTCAGTAAAAGATTGTTTGGAGTTACGTAAAGACGTGTATATTTGCTAAATTCTATGAAGGTTAACGTCGGAGGGCTCATTGTTCATATATAGCTTTTCTGCATCAGGTTTACGGCGCTAGTTAAACTCCAATTCCTTATGCTCCAACTTTCGTCGGTTGAGTAATTGAGCTGTAAACTTCTTACCGATGTGCGGAACATATCGTCCAAGAAGGGTGGGCTCCATTCAACACGAGTGCATTATTTTTGCTGGAACTGGCCCATAAGTAGTAAAGCACAAGCGCTTAATAAATCATGACCTGTGATTTCAATCTTATCCTTGCTTATAGACACCATAGGGGTGACAATGGTGGGCAAGTCTTAACAACAGCACGGCACATTCCATCCGAAAGATCAGTGATGCCAGAGGCTAGTAGATTCACCGCCCTAGCGTTGTAATAAGCCTGTCCAAATAGCATTAGGGATGGGCGGTCGAGAGCATTTAGGAACCGGAAATCTGCTTCCCATTATTGTGCCCATTCTCGACGCAATATGGTCTCTAGCATGAACGATGAGTAGGAATTAATCAGTAGATTTCGCGCACATCTTTGACCAAGCGTAAATGTTCGGTGATTTGTAACGATTCAATGCCCCTTTGTTTAATGCTAAAGATTCGCAAATTATTATAACATTTTAGCGACAATGGAAATAGGGGGTGGGAAATTAGGTCAAATGCACCAGACTGGTGTCTTCCGATGTGTCCTTTGATAAATTATCTACAAACTTCAGTCAAAAGGAGCAAAATTGATAAGAACTTAGCTCAGCAATTAAATATCGTGTTGAAAATGCTGCTAGATTTCTATGTCGCTTGATGATTTTAAGCAAATACTTGACGTTCGCTCCTTTGCGTTTTGATCACATGCAAGGCTGAGGACGGGTCCAGTCGGTCCCTTTACGTTTGCATTAAGAACACTGTAAGCTCAGCTGTGCAACTTGCGCATCTTCTCTAATTTTTTCAACATGGAAGCCTACAGATGCATGATGTGTCCTGCATCGTTTGGGAACATTACCTTATACCGAGTCCACCTGTCTCGCGAAAATCAAAGTTAGCTCACTTCAGTTTTTGATTTAAACCATACTTAGTGAATAGGTAGCTTTGCATGTGAATATATTCATGTATGCTATTGGATAGGCAGATATGATAATTTGTAGAGATTTTCAGTCACATCATTTGAAAAGGAAACGTATTAGGTGCACAGACTCCCATTTTTTTGTCTGAATGACATTGACTCGCGCGATACACGGCCAATTATGGGCGAATCTTGGTCTTATAGCTACTGATGTGCCATCTTTACAGCCACCTTCGCGACCTCAACATATCACTTTGCATATGCTCAACATTTTTAGTACAACTAAGTCCGTATTGTCCTGTTTGCGGTGAGATGTGTAGAACTATGGGGATGGTGCTACGGCGTCAAAGAGGTGAGGACTTATGCAAAAACGCTTTATTATTCTTGTCTTATGTCCTCATATATGCCAAAATTTTTGAAAGAACTTTTTAAACCATAATAACAGTCCATGCGCACAATACGTGCTGTGTGTGCTTTGTACCATTCGAACACTTTGACTCATATCGCAATCACTTCATTGGAACACATATTTGTGAGTTTGCGTCTGTCAGACGCCATTAGCATTCATTATGCTCTGATTATATGCTACGTTTTTTGGCGTCCTGCACAAAATCCTGAAAATATGATTTACTATACCATGCTGCAGATCAGCGAATGGAGAACTCAGAAATACTCCTCGTTTGCACAGAATGCTTCGCAGATTGTCCTACATGGGAGGCAGTGGTGGAACACATGCACTCACGTCATAGATGTGGGTATCCATTCCTTTGTCGGATATATTTTACAATGGCTGTTAATAGATTTGTTTTGGTTTATTTCAATTTGCAGACTTGCGTAGGACGTTGTATGCATAAAATGCAACTAAAGCCTGTTGTACGTCAAAACTTGTAAGTTTTCTTTTGTTTTATGCTAACCATGTACCCTTTCTGTAAATAATAATATAGTGGGATGGATTTTTACTTTGATGAGGTCGTGATTGCGTTGCAAAATGGGGGCGCGTGAGCACCTGTAAAATGCAGCTCAGACGGTGTAGGGTTAACTTAACATTGCCTGGTAGAAGTGATGAAGCATCTTACTGCATGGCAGTGCGTTGCGTCAGATTACATCGGTTGCTTGGATAACTTTAACAACAACACAGCAATTCTATGTGACCGTGGTTTTATAAGCCGCAATTTTTAGTAACCCGCACGCTTAAATGTAAATGTATTGACTCCATATTTGTTTGCTTGTTTCAGGGCTCTCCGAGAGGCCTTTTTGCTTTGCTTCCCAGAAATACATGCTTAGCTATGTACCTCATGCGCTAAAACACTCATTAAACAATATATTTTGCGTATTAAATGATGTTTAGAACAACCTGGCTAGTAAATTTAGTGTGAGCGGTGTCCCAATAAATTAGGAAAACAGAGGTAGAATGCGTAGGATAAAAAAAGCTGCAATAAAATAATCTATGCGGCACAGACATAGCCGTAGAAATTCGCAGAATATTTGAAGAAAAAAGTGTAGCGAAAGGCGTTGGCACGATCCCGCGGTCACACTCCTATTCTACTTCCTTCGATGAGAGTTCAATGCTTTTTCACTGCAGAGATACCCTGGGACAGGAGTAGCAGGCTGGTCCCCTCTGCCAAAAGAAAGTTTTCGGCGCTTGATCAGATAAACGGCGATGAAGATAAGCGAGTTCTTGCTTGCTGTCAGTGATCAAATGATGCTCAACTACCCTTCCCTCGAGTTTTACTTAATACCCATCGCGAATCTAGACTTCCAATTCCTGGATGATTTTAATAGTCAGGGCTTTGTCAATGCCGCGAGGGCACCTTTAGTCCAAATAGATAAAAGGCATGCAAGCGACATGTTTCTATTGGGCTAGAGCATTTTACCTTAATCTACCACTTCTTGTGACTGCATGTCTTTGTTAAATTTGCATTAAAGTCAAGAGGGAGGATGATTATTATTTAGAATGTCTATTTTTGCAGTATTAGTGACAAAGTCAGAGTGCATATTAGGCCTCCACAAGGTGACGGTAACATTGCGCCTACGACTTTTTTCGCGGTTTTGATCTAAATTATTGTTGAATGCCTTAAAATTCCTAATATACCCTGCGTGTATGGGTAAGCTTTGTGTACTTTTGTTCTGTCACTGAGTTCAGTGTAGAATAAATTTTTCAAATGCTAAGGGAATGAGCTCGTGCAGCAGAGGTAGCCAAGGCGTGTGAACTCGGGTGCGTGCTCTAAAATGAGTTAGCACGTGCAGGCTATCAAGTCTATCTGCAGGTGATTTGAGAGAGCTGAGATGCAAGCAATTCTCATGAGATGGACACTGCTTGCTTTCTTCACTGTACTAATCTAATATTTTTAAAGCCGTGTCGCAAGTAATACGCATCAGAGATCCGATTTAAATTTCTTTTAGGTGTCGGGCATTTAAAAATATTTGAGGCCATGTAAGGCGCATGCACTTAGTTTCTGGGTCATCAAATAAATAAATAGAAGATATTCTAATATGTTAAGACACTGTCCATTTGTCTGCCTACTTAAAATGGAGTGATCTCAGATATCAGTACATGGTGAGGCCTTCATTGTCCTCGCCACATCCACGTACTAAAATTAAATCAGATGTTTATCAATCCTTCCGTCCAGCCATCGTCATCACGATGGAGACATAGTAGGCATAAGGGACAATTCAACTAGCATTGTTTTTGACAATCCGATGAGGAGCACGTGTAATCATGTATGATTGTAGTGATAATGATTCAGAAATCTGGGTAGAA
The DNA here is from genome assembly GCA_036345935.2 of Taenia hydatigena. Classification (NCBI taxonomy): domain Eukaryota; kingdom Metazoa; phylum Platyhelminthes; class Cestoda; order Cyclophyllidea; family Taeniidae; genus Taenia; species Taenia hydatigena. The sequence goes on along the minus strand of JADWOT020001483.1, from coordinate 17,755 downwards.
ACTTATTATTATCTTGTAATGACACCAAAAGCATGGCATGGCGTGGAAGGCCTCAATACTCACATCGCATTCTTTTGCATTTGCATGCAGTGCCAGTGTTCTCATTGGCTTTCCTTTATTTCGGCCGTTAAAGTAGCTAAGTAAAATAAATTTAATTGCTACACAGGATAGAACTTTAAAAACCTAGACACCAATTTCTTAGAGTATGTCGCTTTAGGCTAGAAATATCGGTGTACGAATTCACGTCAATAAGAACCACAATTATAGCAATGGCACCGAGAATTATTCGGTATTCCTAGCTTCACTGAAATATCAAACATTGTGACTCCTCTACTACTATTCCGTTAAACTTCTATTGAAGAAGGTAACACTTGAGGCCACCTCAAGAGCACCACCAATTTTATCAAAAGCGTTAACTATTTAAACAAACACTTCTTTAAGGTGCGACTCAATTGTGTGCGCGATCCAAAGAAAAAGTCGATTCTAATGCTACATGGGCTCCTCGGTTCGTAGGTATGCGACCCATTCATTTATAAATGGGGTAACCTATGCGTGGTAAGAAGCAGTAAACCTCTCAAGTTAGAATGACACTTACCCTAATTTCGAGCGACTGGTTAGACATCAAGAATTCTGACACTTAGAATGCACCGAATTGGATTCCCATACATGCTTGCCCATTTAATCTCCACAAGGTGTGCGGATATTCATTTCCTGTCTATTTTGAAGGGCATTCACCATTACAACTCTTCATTCTCGTCCTAACGTAAACTGCTTTTACAAAATGTGAAGTGAATCATTAATACCATTAAATGGCTGCTCAACTGACATTGCGCAGTCTAATCGGCAGACGGACCGGGGGCTAAATAAACTGTTGTAGATTCACAAAAGAAGCCATTTAACCCCAGAAGCAAAATGAATTGGGCCAGATTTGCTTCTCAGTGACATGGCTGTGGCAGTAGTCCCTATATCGCTTGCTGTGCCAAGATCGACTACTTATATTGTGCCTGAATGCGCAATGGTGCCAACTGCATTGAAAAAAAGTAATAATTGTTTAACAAATAGGTATGCAGTTTAGTGTTCATAACAGTAATAACTCGATTTTCATGGGTGTTGCAGGCACAGACCTTTCCTTTATCATTTACGGCTGAAATTTTGGCACATTATTATGGACTAGTACATAAATTTAGTGGTCGCAAGGCATTAAACCTGCTAATTTGATCAGCATCACTGAGTTCTTCAGGACGTAAAGCATCAATAGTCAATTGCAATGCCACAGCATTTGCATCCCATTAGTCCCTTTTAAGCGATTTAATTATGTACGATAAATTGGGGTTAACAATGAACCCACAGAGCCTCATAATACAGATGAACTTGACCTGAAGTGTTGACCAGCTCAAATTACTCGCACACTGCATATGATCAGCCGTGCTTATGCTCAGCAGTACATGCAGTGCTGGTGAAAGTCGTGAAGAGGTCATAAAGTAGAGCGGAATCAGATTCCGGGATAAAGTGCGCTTTACTTACTGACTGCGAAGTAGTCATGGAGAGGCAATCAAGGGATCGGTAAAGAACAAGGTTGTGTGATCTTATTATATTGCAAATGGGTAAATGCGAGTAGAGTGAGCTGAATGGGAGTTGAGGACTTTGGTGAGAAACGAGAAGGTACTTACCAAACTGCTTACCGTTGTACTTGAGAATCGATGGTGCTGGCGCAAGTGAAGACGATATCAGAAGAGGAGCCGAAAAGAGGGAAGAGGTAAGAGCTGAGAAAGATAACTGATGCATTGTTGTAATGGTGGCTAGAGAACCAACAAGTAAAGACGCTTTCTACGTTACTGCTGGTCGTGGTCTTCCTGACATCAGTGCTGGTGTTGGTTGTGGTGGAGGTGGCGGTGGTAAGTTTATTAGACCCCGACGTACGCTTGCATCTACAAAGATACCCAGAAGGGAAGAGTGCTCAAACTGCAGCTGCTGTAAGTGACAAAGTAGATGAGTCAAAGTAAAACCTCCTTACACATGAGCGGGTCACACTCTGCAAACTGACATTCTCGAAGTTGGCGCTGTCTACAAAGCAAGGGAGAATAGAGGGTCTGTGAACATCTGCACACCAATTTGGCATTTCTAAGTGGGTATGCAAATTATTAATGGGTCAATTTGAATTACTGATAGGTCGGCTAGTAGTGGATGACAACTTTGAGAGGGAGGGATGGTGCGAGTTACGAAGCTGTATGCAGTCGCATTTGTGAGCTTGGTTATGATGTTCATTTGCAGGCACAAAGTGGAACTATTATCAAGCACTAATTAGCCTGTGACGGGTCGGTGGGTATGAGAAGGTAAATACAACAGGGACTTCTCATCGCCTTATTCGAGGGGCATTCCATTGAGATTAAAGTCACTCGTGGGTTACAAGGGAGGGCAGGAAGTGGATAGAGTAGAATGGTGTGGAGAATGTGAGAAAAGCACAAGCGAGCATAGATAGCAGCCAAGTAAGTAAAGCAAAAATAAGTTGCAGTCATTTTGCATTGGTGTTAAAGAATATGCCCTTCTTTTTATATTCTAGGCTTTATACATCTAGTTAACGTAGTGCTGCATTCAGACGTACACAAGTTTCTTCAGTCGGCACCATGAATCCCCTGTTCATTTATTTACGTTTTCAAAAGTATTTTTCCAACGGTCTTGAGTCATATAAGTCCTCCTTAGCATTAACACAATGCATGTAGCACATTTGGCCTGTGGGTCTTTTTCTTGCACAAGTAGTAAACATGTGGTGGCCGACCTCGTAAGTTCATCAGGAGGAGGACCAAGAAAGAAGCTTGGGATAAGCGGGGGATCACGGTTAATCTCCGATATTGGAAATGAGACTACTTTGGGTCCTCATCTTTGCATCGTGACAAATGGGCCGTCTTTTGGGTCCTGTCAGTAACCTTATGTCCTACTGCACACACAGCATATATTTTCCCCGAGTATTGTCTCCTTTCATTTTTAAGGTGGTGTCAGGACGTATCAGATCTTGCATAAGCATGCCAACGATGTTCATTTGAATGAAACATCGTGCTTTTATTGCCATTTTACACCGCTTTGCTCTTGTATTCCATTTGAGAATGACAATGTGATTATATGCATTAGGCGGTGTCATAATGCTCCTGGCAGCACTCTATTTAAGAATAATGAAAATACAATGCACTTAAAATACTCTTCTTTCATTTAGGTAGTCTGTATATATATATAAAGTGAGGTGATCAAACACTGGTTATAAGTGTTTTGAGCATTTTATGTGCTCATTTTCAAACATCGTGAGGAAGGCAAACCCTGATTAGTCTAACGGCACTACAGTAAGTGAAATTCTCTCATTACTTATAGTTTACTTATATACTTTAAAGAATGTGTAGGGCGGGATCGTATGAGATACCCTGCAGTATGTGCTGGCAGATGTTCATTGTGCATATCTTGATTGCGATATGGACTCACAGCATTCGAAGGACAGCTATTAGGTGCGCTCCGTGGACTAGTAGCTGGATACGAAGGTTCCTAGCAGAGGTGCCGCTCTGATTTGTCAAATCCGAGACTGGCCGCTCTTTGAAAGAATTCGACAAGTAAAATTGCACCTGGTGATGACCGTCCTGTTCACTGACGACTTGCAGTTCTTTTGCCCATGAAAGCTGTGTAGTGCGGTGTTGATTTGACACAATATCCCGATGTCAGCAGGTCTGTAAACGATCTCTGATTTTTAACTTGTCAAGCCCTCTTCTTACTTTTCAAAGCTATTCCATGCATCCGGAAATGACGGAATCCTTGTTCCTAGTTGGCGATTCTATTTCCCACAATTTTTGTTGCTCACTTCCACTAGTCGTTTTCTTGAAGGTTGTGACCAGTGTTAGGATATAGCATACTTAAGTCAGTGGCATAAACGATTCTGATGCAGTTTAGACAAGGGAGCAATGAAGACCTGCAGACCGCACTCTGAAGAGTATAATCCATACTAATGTATCACAGTTTCATGCCAAGCAAACACATTTGTCCAAGCGTCCTAGTTCAGTGCATGCTGCTTAAACTTGGAATATTCATTACTACTATGAATGCTTACAACTGCTTCCTACTTATTACTTACCACTAACGCTCACTTACTGCCCATGACGTTGCGGGTTCTGTGCAAAGTTAAGACAGATTTATCGTAGACCAATTGTCAATGGCAAAATGTCAAGAGCGGTTGCTGCATGGCAGTGGGAAGGATTAGCAAGACTATGAGCTAAAAAATTCCAAGGGTGAAGTTGGCAATAGAAGATGTCAAACTGGCATCGCAAAGCTTGAGGCTTCATGTCACTGTAGCGGACAGGAAGACTTCTAATAGAGACTAGTGACTGTCTGCGAGCATCAATTGAAAGCTTCATTAATCGGTCGTAAGCTGTCACATGGATACAAGTACTGCCGTGCTACTCGCAACGTTGATTAGTGGTGTCTAAACTGACCTGACTGCCACCTACATCCAAGAATGCCACTGCGACAGTGATTGTCGACTTGTAAACTGAGAAATTAAGGGCTTCTTTTAGTTTTAAATCCCCCTAGTCAATTAAAATTAAATGCAATTTGAGCATCCAATCTAGTGGACTCAATAATACAATGTGCCTCTTTAGGTTGGCAGAATGGTACGCATTCAGATTCCTTGCGAATTCACTGTACTCCGCAGAACTGCTGCCAACATAGTCGACCAGCCCAGAAATAATCGTGCTGCTAAAGCTTGAACTTAAAAATATGAACTAAGGGGGATTGAATACATTTGGTGTCCTTACTCATCACTCTTGGAAAAGTCAAGGTCCTATTAATTGAGATTTAATTGAACCACACTAAATGTTATGAAATTACATCCTGGTTTTGCGTCCACATACGTATCTTTACATTCAAGCAAGCTTCATAACGTCTTGCGCAAAAATTTGATTAGTAAGGTATGCCTTTAAGTCGATTTGGCTGCTCACATTGGTTGCACAATATAAGATGATGAACACCTGACCGTAACTGCTCCTACTCCGAGGAGCCATTACAAAGGTTCGCACGATATATATCGAACCAGTGTTAATCACGCAAACAAAGGGTTTGTTTGATATAGGAGGTGTCTTCCCTGATCTGAAGACCAGTGGTAAAAGTAGTAATGCAGGGTGAAATGTTATTTAACAAAACTTAAGACCTTTAAATAAGATTCGCCTTGTACTCTTGCCAAACCTCCACTACTGGCTTTGCTAATGAATTTTGAATGCACTGTAGCATTAGCTCCAACGGATGATCTTGATACTAGAGTTGATAGCCGCCCACCTAAAATTCGCATCATTAAATGCCACGTTTGCTAGAGACCTATCTGGATGTCCCATGAAAGGCACTGGGTGCCTACATAGGTTAGCCGGATTCGAGTCCTGTCGAATAGCTGTGCTTTTGTCAAACATTGTGGAATTGTATCACGTTTTTTTGTAAATGGATGTGTTTACAGTGGTTATTGGGTTGTGACTTTATGAGGTCAGGGGATTAAAGGTAAGTCAGCGTAGCAAATCGCACGGTCGCACCCCATGACCTGTATAGCGGAATCCAGTTATGCGGTCTCGGATTTGGTAAGTCTAAGAAGCAATTATTCGTTTTTGAAAGGGCTAGGCTTGAAAAAATTGGTTCATCCATGGTTGGGTCTGGCTACTACATTGTGAGTACATCCCTTTACTTGCGTCAGGCTAATTAAGCACAAAACTAGTGCCTTCGAAAGAGGCCTGGAACTTGCCACTCTTGCTCAGGCATAAACTAATCTCAACATCTATAATTCATCTGTAAATTATGATAAAGTGTAAAGGCTAGTTCAATGAATTGCCGTCAAACATGGTTTTGGTGTATTCACCGCATCCAGGCAAAGACCGATGTATGCCTTGCGTCCAGTACGGATGACCCTTCCCGCGAGACTGAAATGTATCCATGCTTTTGGGCACTAATTCTATCCCAGAGACTACTGATTTGGTCTTCATACTGTAGCCTAAATCTGCTGCTCACGTCCGTCAAGGAAATATGGCGACCTCGATTTGGTGGGGAGAAACATTTGAATCGGTGAAATGGTACGATTTCTACGTTGGCAGCAAAAATTTAAGGTAGGCACATGTGCCAATGTGTTGCCTGAAGCTAGGCTAGTTTTGGTTCAGACATTGCGTTGAGATTATAGACGTGCAAAGTGACTCCTCTGCATTTGAGTGATGCGATGAGCTTTAATGTAAAAAGATGATAAACTTCAAATGAAGGAGGACTGCAACGGCATTACCTCATACTAAGGGGAGAAAAGTGGCAACATTTGCAACTAGAGATAGATAGATCGCAGAAACATGGAGATGTAGATGGTTGAGGTTGCCTACTTAGGCTTGTTTATGAGTTTTAACAATGAAACTCAAGATGTGCTCTGTAGACCCAGAGCAAATGCCGACTTTGCAAGAGCCAAAACATGAGTGCGGATCTGTACAGTGATGGGTGACAAGAACAAAAGCAACCTTGCGTAAGGAAGAGAAACGCAGTCAACAATCAATGTTAGCAAGTGATGGCGTCATCCTTAAAAACATTTACTTCCTCGTTGAATTTAAGTTCGAACCTGAATGGCAGCGTTGATGCGGTTGTTGAGTTATTGAATTTTATGCAACGCTCCTGTTTTTGACCTATACAGCTAAAATCGGCTAGCATTAGGCCTTTGGTGCACGATTCGGACATCTAGCCTCCCATGACCGGTCTCAGTGAGTCAATTGGTGTGATGGAGCAAAGGATGGAGGAGGTATTGATAAAAGTTGCTATGATTGTAATCCACTCTTTTGCGTCAACATGAACTTCTGCGTCCTCAGAAGCCTAGCACAGACTTTCTATAGTTGTGCTACAAGATCGCCTAATAATAACATTATTTATTTTATGGGCCGTGCAAACGTTATGATCATTTTTTATGTCTAAAATTTTCTAATCATCCAATATAGACACTTTAAACGAAAAGGTGCATGCCATCGAGGTGTAAATGATCAAACACTTCCATTCTTCCATCAAGCGATTCTGAATCACTTGATCAAAGCGTGAGCTTGTCATGCCTCGCTCTAATTTAACAGAAAATACCAGCATTAATGCTGATGCAGGTTCCCTACTTTCCGCAGATTTTTATCTTACCATGGCGGTATGGTGGCATAGCGCACTTCACTTTTTTAAAGTGCATGTAGCGTGTGATACCTACCATACAACTAGACTTTTGTGTTCCGGATTGAATAAAATACCATTAAAACATTTTGTAAGCTACTTAACAAAGCTATACCAAATCGCTGATTTGCTGACTCATTTACCTATTCAAGCATAAATGCAACCAGCACCCTTTGGATCAAAGGTGTAGAAGACTTTTGAGGGCTGATGTCTGTGGATATCACTTGAATTGTTGATTGCAGCAAATATACCTTCGGTTGATTTGCAAGCGACATCGAAAGACGGTATATATGACCAGGATCCGCAAGGCAAGCAATCTGCCACTCTGCGTAGCAGCATGGGGTCTTTTTGAATATGGGACATTGGTCCCTCTGATTTGATAGAGCTTGAGGAAATTCGAAAGGATTGAATTAGACTTTGTAATAGGAGGCCGCTATTGGCGGCCCTCATGGCATTTTGGCATTTTCCTTGCCAGTTGTTTCCCAAAATTGAGGCTTATTAAGTAGCAGATACTAATTGCATTATTTTTGGTGGACATGCGGTCTATTTACCTAGCTTTTGTTTTGCTATCTTAACTTACACTTTTCTTATGGAATATAGAGTTTTAAGCCCATTTAATCCTTCACCCAATGGGTTATTGAAGACTGAGTCTAGGTTTGTCTAGTTTTTTTCCAAATTGGTGCATTAAGTCAGCTTACATATCTTTCATCAGCAATTTATGCTTAAATAAAGAAACTAGATTGCGACTGGGCAGTTAATCTAGAGGTCTCAGCAGATGTGCTACTCATGAAATGATTGCATTGGCCATCCCCAAAACAACCTATCAGCGTCACCTCGTTGCCCACAGAAGACATGGCAAACACCAATCTGCTATTCTGGAAAAAAAGATAAGTGTGAGAATTGGAGCGGTGCTATCGAAAAAATTCACAGATGCCCTCTTTGTAATAGACGACCGTCTTCCTGTGCTAACAAAATGCATCACCGCTTCAAATTATAGCCTCGATCGGCTACATATCTCTAAAAAATGCGTTGACAGGAGTATTGTGATAGAGATTTTCGGCAGACAGATATAAGTTGAAATGTCACTGGACAGGACGCTGAAGATGATATGGCGTGGAGACCTCTGGTGTCCGTCCAGCCATCGAGATAATGCTACATCGGTGCGGGTTAGTACATGCATTAGTGACGATAGTAGAAAGCTCGCGGTCGTAAAATGGTTTACGACGTGAAGTATAGGATAAATTGGGGAACCTATGAAATCCTTTTATACTCGCCTTAAGTTGTGCACATAATGCAAGTGGAATGACGATTTGAAACATCAAGACGACTAATCTATCTGCATGACTGACTGATTATTCAGTAGTACAGGTACGGTCCTAGAGGCAACTTTCTTCTATTCTACGGTTCGTATTCTTCAGAAAGCTCAATTTCTTAAAAATACTGTCAAATTTATGCGGTTCTTATTACCCCATACTATTGTCGGCTAGATCTATTAAGTATTCCATGACTTCTAAAGGGGCTTTTCTTAATTTTTCCTCCTATATAGTCAATTCTCTTTCTACTTACTTCCTGTGAGATGGATCTAGGCGACGGCAATCTCCACACCATGGTCAGTGGTCTCGTGTCACGCAGGCCCACTAAGAGGGTGCAAGGATTAGCGTGGTGTGTACAATTTCGCATTTTTACCTCAAATCTTCGACTCCTTGGCAGAAACCCATGCCTGCGTGCAGCGATGAACAGGAAAAGACAACAGTAGACAATGTGAAACTACGTCTTCTTTTAAGCACGTGTCTGCCTCTAGGACGCATGGATGAATGTATGTCCGTGAGAGGTGAGTTAAGGCAGCTCGTTAAAGACACCTAAAGCGCAAGCAAACAAATTTTTTTCGCGCACTTGCACTTACGTTTACAATTTGCTTAGAAACGTAGATTCTCAAAAATCCATGCTCATCTTTTGCTTATGCGATGCTGCTGTGTCATCGAGGGAAACTTTCAGACTATAGATGCGATGTGATGTGACATAATGCAATCCATCACATCGCAAAGGTCCTGTAAGATATGAAGCCAGCCGAACAACACAGATCCAAGATTGCTGAAACACGTTAAGCATAAGTTATACAAGGTTCTAAAATCGCAAGGCTGTTTTTATGGGCCAACTAACGTTTGCCCAAATTCTTCGTCATTTGGACTGCAGCAGGAGTTATCCTACTTAAAACGCCTTATTTATTCTAAGGACGATGCAAAAGTTCTATGCATAAGCACATTTGTGCAGGAATACAAGCATTTTTGGTGTGCGTATTCATGTGCACGGAAACGGATACACGTGAGGAAGTGTATTCAAGAATGAACGGCTCCTACAACGATGATCGCGAGCCAAATGCACAAGCCCTAAGATGACGCTTCTGAATAAAAAGAAGCACACTGTACATCTATAGAAATGTATTTTGATGGAGAAAATAGCGATTTGCACGAAGCCTTGCAAAAGAGCCTAAGAGGAATCCAACTGATAAGCATGGGGATCTTCTATATCTGCCCTCAATATTATAAGTGGTTAATGCGCAGACGGGCGGTGGTTGCGTGTAGGACCAAAATTTTTTACTTTGCAAGCACATGGTTTAAGCATTACCATACCGAGCATTTTGGAAGACTATATTCTAGCATGTTCGAACCAAAACTTGGCTTTTTCGTCAGCAGCGAGTAAAAACTGCTTGCTAATGCATGGGGATAAAATAGTAGAATATGGGCTGGCGTATAATGTAATCCAATGCCCATCATTGCTGAAGATGTCTTTGATACTCTTGTTTGCCCTACACTCATTGTTAACTTTCGTTTGTCGTTATTCTCTAGCTGTTACCTTACTTATTTTATCAATAAAAATGGCAAAGAATCATTTTATAAAATCGATGGTTCATCTTTTAAACATATGCTAGTAAGTTGACGTGCCATTGCCTTTGCAAATTCACAGCACATAAATGATGAGTGTGTAAACGAGATGGCTTTATCAATAGAAAAGCGTTTACTGATAAACAATAAATGCAGCAACGTGAGTTTACATTGGCTAATATGAGCTTACTAAGTCAATTTGCGACTGAGTTTCGTTTGAAAGGATGAAAACTCGACCAGTGGCCCAAGGTTGTCAATTGGCTGGCATGATCACCAACAGCGCAAGTGCTACATTTCTGCTATATCGAATGCAGCGCTCTCATCAACCCAATATGAAGAGGCTAGACACAAAACTATGCAAGCTCGAGAATGTGTAGTCACAAAATCCAGTGTCAAGACTGATTGTTATCAAGTTCGGCCCAAACCTTGTTAAAAATGGTCCACACGTGGTATAAAAGAGAGGAATTCTCTACGCATGGAGTGCAGTGCACGGGAAACATGTTTGTTCCTTTCCAATATTGACTTCACTTAAACTTTTCAGCTAAAAAGCGCTGAGTAACATTTGGCTGAGCCGTTTACAATCAGAGAAGGTGGAGGTGGGGACGGAATCACTAGTCCTGGCTGCCTCGACATCAGTGATGTTGATGGTTGAGGTGGAGGCAAGGGTGGTAAGATTGGGAACTTCCACGTCCACTTGCTCCTGCAAAGACGTCCGCGGAGAAAGGGTGCTCAAACTGTCTATGTAACAGAAATAGCGGAAGTGATGAGACATGTTAATCAGTGTAAAATCCGCATATGCATGGGTAGGCCACATCCTGCAAGCTGGCACTGCGGAAGGTGGTACTGTCCGTGGAAGCATGGAACAGTGGGGGAGTCGGTGGACAATTGCACACCAATGCAACACTTCTGTATGTGCAAGCAAATCATTGATAAGTAAAATTGATTTGTTGATCAGTGCGCTAAGAGCGAGTGATGACCTTGAAAGAGGAGGGAAAACACACACTGCGTGGAATCATTTTGAAATGCTTTTTAGGGTGTGTGGTGGGATAGCAGGCGAACGAAGGTAAACCTAAAAGCAGATTCGTTTTCCAACTGAGCTTTCCGCCGTGCCATTCAGGGTTTATTCCAGGGACATTAACTTTACTCATGGGTTAGAAGGGAGGGATGGGGAGTAAGATGAAGTTGAATGAAATAGAGAATCTGAAAGCAGCACGGTACAGATTAGATGGTAGTGGAGTAAATAAAGAAGCAGTAAGTTGCAGTCATTTTGCGTTATTGAAGGGCAATATGGTCTTTTATTTGTGTACCAGAGTGCAATGGGACGTGTGCAAGTCTCCTCAGTCAGCGTCATGATTTCTCTGTTCGATTATCGGCTTTTCTGAAACCAATGGTCCAATGAATTTCATTCGCTTTTAATCTACCTTGCATTAATGCGGTATTCAGAGCTTTTGAAAGCGTTGAATATAGGTGGAGAGTGCTTTCACTAAGCCTTCCCCATACTCTTCGAGCCCCGTGTGCATTAGCAAATAGGGTTGCACGCATTGAAGAGGTTCTTCGCTAATAGGTCAGTATTCCTACGACTAGAGGTGGTGATACGTAATAACAAGCACACCTTCTCGGCTTCCCAGTGCGTCAAGTACAGCTAAATTGCAAAAAATGAGTACATTATATAAAGTTATCCACTTTGTTTGCAAAGAATTTCGGTTACTAGAGCGATGGCTCGTGGAGGTTTTTCATACACAACCGACTATTATGTAACGGTCGACCTCATACGTTGATTAGAAGGGTATCAGGAGAGAAGCCCGAGGAAAGATGGAGACCGCGCCTAGCTCTTGATACTACTACTCTCAACCTCTATCCTTACGCCATGGCGATGTGCTCCGTCTTTTGGGCTGGATCATCAGCCTTAAGCCCTGTTTTATGCACCGCGCATATTCCAACCGAGTTCGTGCTTCGGTGCCTTTGAGGTAGCTCTAAGATGTGGCTGATCATGCATAAGCAAAACAGTAATGCTTATTTGTGCAAAATATTACGCTCTAGCTGTTACTCTACATCCGTATCATCTTGGCTTTGTTGGTATAATTTGTTGGTATATGTATGGTGCATTTAATTAGGATACAATCTTTAATTTAAGTGGTGCTTATAGGAAGTAAGGTAAATTAACTCTGTTAAATCAAGTGCAGGTGAGCGTTTTATGTACTTACTCACAAACTTGGTTAAGAATAATTAACGTGATCAATATAACGGAACTTAAATAAAAGGGATTATACAATTGTTTGCGGCACACTTGTATCCAGTGGGAGCATGTGGGGAGTAGAAGTGTCTGAGGCACCTGATGGCACATGCTGGCAGACGCTCATGGTGCATATAACGATTGAGACGTGGACAAGCAACATTCAAAGTACCACCACTAATTGCACTTCCTCGAACGGCAATAAGACGTAGAGGTTCCTTGCACAGATGCTGCTATAATGTGTCGAATCCTAAATTTATTCAATAAGCAAAATTACATTTATTATTAGTCAACTTGTTCAACGACGACTTGCGATTCTTTCGCTGATTACAATTGTGTGATGTGATGTTGATTTGGCACAATATTCCAGCGTCAGCAAGTCTGCGAATAAACTCTAGTGCTTTCATTTGAGTGAAATAATCCTCCCAGTCAAGATCACCATCTTTACTTTGGGCCTTAAAGCGATTATTATTTGTGTCAAGCATAGATTGTTCGTTTAGAATTTAGTAGTAAATTTTGAGTCGAGGCGACTGATCCGTGCCTACTAAAAGCTTATATAGGTGTTAAAAGTTTGTGTAGGTAGCGGGGTATAAGAAGTTTGCAATCATGAATGATAGTTCTCATTTATATTAACTTAATTTTGGTAATGTTCTTAGCAGAATTTTCAATTTAAGCGCTGCCTCTAGTAGAGAAAAATGAACGTTAGTCACTCACAAAGTAACCAGTGACAATTTTGCCGAAACTGGTGCTACATATTTCCTTGATCCAGCCAGGGTTGCAGCTATCAATTAATATGGAAAAGAAGCATGGGTCTCTTGCGAATCGTTGCTCGCATTTATTATACGAATTGCCCATACCTAAGTTCTGGAACCAATAAACTAGGCTACTCCCACAAACATGCCTGTGTCATAATTCTTACGCAGCTTTTGCTAGGTAAAGCTCGAAGGGCGAATAAATGCAAAGCTTGCCTTATCTGTTTTAGCGAATCCATTCACTTTATCGCCTTGACTAAACTGTTCTTTCTATTGCCTTCCGATTGATACAATTCTCGAAGCCAACTACCTTTTGATGGCTGCATTAAGTGTATGCGGCAATAATGTCCATTGTCTCTAGTTTATTGCCACATCGATTGCGTCCCTCTTCCCCACTGCGAACCCAACAATTAATAACTTTTGTTGGTATGGCAGGTGCCTTACCGACTGGCAAATGACTAAATTGAGCTCACCTGACAGTAAATATTCTTCGTTTACGCAGTTATTATTAGATCCAGCCTAATGCAAACTTTAGAAGAACTGACTGCATTAATGTGTCCATTAAAATCCAAAGAATTTTAATGCTTGATTCGATTGGTAATGGTAACTTGGGCATGCTGCATTTTATAACTCTACCCCTATTCCCTTAGCTGCATCCACCCCAAGACATTGCACCATTTTCTACTTTTGCCTTAATTTTACAGCGTTCTTATAGAATCCCGCCCTTGTGTGTAATAGTAATCAGGAAAAAACAACAAAAGCAGCGATTGCTGCGTTTCTGTCAAATGTCAAGCGCATTCCTACTCGCAGAGCACATTGATAAATCTATACCCGTAGGCGATAAGTTGAGACATTTCATTGGAGAACTCTAGAAAGCAAACAAATAACTTTTGATTATCGCACTCGAAAATGAATATGCATGTATCACTGAAACACCTATTGGGTTCTAAATTCACGCTCAACTGCCAATAATGTGGCATTGCTGTGCCACCACTCGAAATTTCTAGACAACCGTTGCGGTATGACGTAACGCAATGCAATGCGATGTTTTCATTATCATATATGCCTAGCAACTTTTAATTAGTTTTACACGTTCAGATCTTTCCTAATAAAACCCTTTATGGTCTAAAAATTCAAGATCAGTGCATTGAATTCTTTTGACCCACTGGGAATTCAGTTTAAAGTGAGGAGGTAATATCTGAAAGTAAGCATCATAAGAAACCTACTAATTTTGCCTACAAAATTGCGTGTGTTCACATTCCACTGAATACGTTGCGCCAAATGCCTGCAAAATAGAAGACACCAAGTCGTTGCAACAAGCGCTTATTGCAGTACAAGTGTGATTGACGAAGATATACTTACGGACATGATGTGAACTCATATGATCTAACATCGCTGCGATCGTCAAGTGTCCTGCAAAGCATTCTGTGCAGTAAAAGCGTATTCCTAGATACACCGTTCTTCCGGCTGCAGCATTGTAACATGAAGCACAAATTTAGGAGGAGGATGTGTGGAAGGCCAAAGCTAAGGCCGAGGAGCAGGGATAACAGCCGCTCACTCACAAATATGCAATCCGATGAAATGCCTGAGAAGCTCAGTGAAGTTTGCGAATCGAGCGAAGTACACGCAGCATACATTGTGATTCCAGACTATTTTAAAATTTTAAAGAAGGCGTTTTGATAAATAAGAAGACGCATGGCACAAATAATGGAGAAACTTGGTAATTTTCCTTACCCCCCTGGTGCCACAAGAGCTGCCCGTGAGATCTGTGAGACCTTCGGCAAGTCGGACAATGCAATTCCACGGTTACTGAAATGCAACAAGCATACGTGAAATAGGGCTTTAGGACTGTGGTGCGTTTCAAAGGATTTGATTGCTCATTGGGCATCTTGCTCTTATTTAGATTAAGCAAGAGTTATTGCACTAACTGCATTTTATTTATTAATAGTCTGATACGAAATCAATAGGGATAAATACAAATACTTGTGCAAAAATGGTCTTTTCTTGTGTACACGCCTATATGGACAGAAATGTATGCTCATGTAGTATCCACAAATGAAAGGCGCCTACCATGATGCACGCGAATTAGGTGTGCGAGGCCCGAGATGACGTTTCTGAACGATGCAGAGCACGCTGCCCACCTATAGACAACCATTTTAAGAATGAAAACGGCGAGTTGCTCAGAGTCTTGTAAAAGATCTTGAGGTAAATTCGACGAGTGAGCAGGAGGACCTCCAGGATCTAACCTCAACATTACATGTGACTAAAATGCGGAGGGGTAGTCGCCGTCGTGTGTTTGGCCACAAATTTGCCCGCTGTAGGCATGTAGTTAAGTTCGCCTCGCATCAAATGCCTGGTTCTTTGTGACGTGCCTTAAATTGCCCATCAAGAAGGGCATTTTAATGCATTGGGGATTTTAAAGATCTATATTAACCATGCTTGACCCAACTCCATCACTTCTTAGCAGTAATGTTTAAGTAATCATTTTTGGTCTACAGATCATGGGGATGAATCAAAGGTTGTAGGCTGCCATTGAAGTAATCCGAAATTCATGGCTATTTCTTACATTTACGAAGGATGTCTTTGCTCTACACTCGTCATTTCCGCCTGGAATTATGCTTGCCCAAAATAGACAAAGCATGTTCTACGCAGATCTTAAGTCCTTGACTGATTGTCACTCCCCATTTTCGGACTTACACATAACACTCTAGTCGTTCAGAATATGCCATTTGCCTGGTAAGTCCTGCTAACTGGTGATCAAAGGTGGGTTCAGACATTTAATTGATTGCACTCAATGCATAAGTTGTTTGCACAGAAGACTTACCACAAAATTAAGTGCCATGCTTCACTGTAAGGGATGCTTTTGGGCAAACTGCATGCTCTCGTGATGAAGGAGACTTGTTTTCGCAGAGGTAAGGTTCGCCTTACGATAGTAGAGAGTGGCGAGCTTACTCGTCTGATCACCGAAACGTTTAAGCCACAGTGCATTAAACTCTTAATTTTCTTTGCAACGTGGTGCGTTAAATCTATATCTGGACAGGTAATGTCTCCAATTTCAACCTTACTGGGGAGCTATGGGTAAGCCAACCACTAAATTTATAGCAAAAGGTACCCCCAAACTCTGTCTCTTCTATCCCCTTACCCTCAACTTAACAGCCTTCTTTACTTATTGACTGCAAACAGCAGGACATTAAAGGCAATGCTCATGACCCACCTGACTGTTTGCCGCTTCACGGCGGCACAGCGCCCTCGATGATGGCATTTGAATTGGTCATGAAAATAGGAGGCTAAGCGTAGGGAAAACGTATTTTGCTTCCACTTCAAAGATTAGCTTTGGCATTCGAGAGAATGGAAAAACTTGCACTGCTTCCATTCGCAGCCTTTGTATTTAAGCTTCACTCGATTTGTTGCATGCATCAATGCCAATCTCAACTATGAACAGGGTGCTTAGCTGCATCAGCTCTATTTTCATGCTTCCGGTAGTTGTTGGGTTCTGGACTCTTTATTCCCATCTTTGTCTCATTTCTGCCATAACGGTCTCTAATCTGTTCTCTTTTGCCTTAGCTCACTAATTTAACAAAAGGTGACTTTCTCTTGTCAATAATCTATAACAGTCACTTCATTGATTCTAACAATAGGACATGCCCAAATAGGCTATCGATATGCTAGATAGACATTCGCTACTTATTTGTTGTGTTTCTGCTTTGAAGACAGCTTAACATTTGAATAAATCTATCCACTGACCGTAATTTGAAACATCTTATAGCAAAAGCGTTAACAAAGACCATTGCTAAGGAGAATTTTTTCAGCTCTGCCTAAATTTGTGGCGTTTCCAGCGACAGGAAAGTACTCATCGATCACCGATGCATATCGAATGCGACTAAGTTCGCATCAGTGTGCATCATCTCAGCAAACGAAATTCTCGGCCTAAAATAAAACTCACTGAGTGAAATTTGCAACCAAGTTTCTAATGAAGCGAATGGTAACTCCACCATGGGCCTTGATTCACGAATTGGCTCGCTGGATAGTCGACTATGCCAGTGCCACATTTCCGGTGTACCCATAAGACGGCTGGCTGATTTTCGCTTCCCTGTTTTTCTTTATCTCGGCCTGTCACTTTACTGTCTGTAAGCGGTGGCGGTGAAAACGGACTCAACCGGCCCGTTCTCAGTAACCGGATATGAAGAGACCAGATGTTTAGGTTACACCTTTACGAAATTAGAGCCGTGGCTTCCAACGGCTAGACTGCCTATCGTTGTGTTTGACATAAATCTCGGTGAGTGTGGTCTATATGTGGTGAAAAGAGGGATTTGAGGGGGCACATTCCTACCCTTTCTAATAACAGGTTCAATCCAAATAAATTTCATGATGAAACATACAAAGTAACAGTGAAATGGACCATATGATATCGCACGTGCTTAGGCTTTTTTTCTGTGTCACATTAAATTCGCCTTCGTTTTGCTGTAAAATAGATGCCCCTGACTCGCTATAACCGAGCAATACACAAAAGTCTTATTAGTGTGGGCCAATAAATTATGAAACCATTGGCCTTAATCGTCAGGTATATTGCGAATGAGGGGGAGAGTTACTGGCCACTGCATTACTGAGAAGAAGGTTGAAATCGATAATAAAGCAAAAAATAAAGATAGGAGATTCGCTTTTTGGCTTTCGCGAATTAGTAGAGTAGTTTCGGTCGAAGAGAAATG
>JADWOT020000528.1:0-12000 GCA_036345935.2 Taenia hydatigena | reverse complement strand
CGTTAGGTTTGTTTTGCTTTCTTTCTGCTATAAGTGTGTTAATTCTTTATTTGCTTCGCCAATCAGAGCATTTGCATTTTTCACTTCGTGAACTGCAGAAGCTAAATATCAAGTCATCGGAGGCCTTTTGTCAGGATTAATGCGCAATAGGTAGGTGCTCCCCTTTTCACACCTTTACCATCAATGGCACTTAGGTTGAAGAAGTTGGATCTGTCACCAGGTAGTCCATGCAGATAATTTGACAAAAGTGTCTGATATGAAACTCATATAATTGCAGCAGCTTCTTGACTTTGCCGCAATTTTAAGTCAACTAATGTATACGCCATGGTTAAGAGAAATGGAAGAAATTACAGCCACAGACACGAGCTATGGAACAATCAGAAATTCCTGATGAACTCGGATCGGAAGACGAGGCGTAATAGGTGCGCCGGAGAGTTGCGCTGATTGGAGGGAGGAACGCAGAGAGCTGTTAGAAGAAGAACAATAGTGTGAAGAAAGGGGTGAGGGAAGAGATGTACGATGTGAATGATGGTCGTCTTGTTGACCGTAAGGCAATGAAACCGCATGGAAGTAATCATGGCTAATGGTGATAAAATCCCGACAGTCACATTCGTCGCATTTTCGAGGCCGTTACGGCAACACCGCCACCAGTATAGATTTAGTGACTTTATCAGCCGTTGATTAAAAGAAATGCTGAATTTTCGCTCCACAGCATTAAGAGCTGTTGAGATTGTCTTTCTAACAAATGGAACACCCAGACTATCGTTTATTAAGGACTTTGGGTGTTGCACCAGATTGTAAAGCTAGTGTTGTGTGAAGGAGAAAGGGAGTGGCTGATGATTAGAAGGTGGAGTATGCTCGGTATAAGGCGAAGACATTTTGTACCACATAAGAATAGCAAGTCACGAATTTGAGTAAGAGGCTCGTATTTCTACAACTGACTGCAGAAGTAGTGCAGTGCATATATGCAAGGGATGTGGTTTGCAGGCTAAATAAATGAGCAGATTTGCAATCATCTGGGTGGAAGGGTTTGGTTCTACTAGGATCGTTATTGAAGGAGACAGGTAATGACCCTTGGCTGCACAAAGTTCTAGTGGCCTCTCCTACCTTGCTTGGAGGGGATGATTGTGTTCACTTTCGCGTTTGTCATGCCTTTCCTTTGTTTTCTTTATTTATTCGGTTAGAAAACTGCTGGTGTACACAGCAGCTAATTTGCTAATAAAGTGAAACACGTAGACGTCTGTCAGTGCTCCTGTCATTGCTTTGGTCAGTGAATGTTGTTTCTCACGGAAAAGACCGCAAGAAGCGGTGGAAGAATAAGATACAGTATAGGTGCCGAAGTAAAGTTAAGAGGGGATCGGAAAACATGAGGGATGCATCTTGTTTCTCAATCCAAAGATGTCAATGGCCTCTACATGTCTTTGGTTGTGCCTAATAACCGAGAGTGGGTGTAAAAGCATCGTTGACCTCTAGCTCCTTCTCGTAGGTTCCAGAGGCAAATGAAGCGCTAACAAAACGATAGGGTGCGGAAGCATCTATGACGTTTGCAGGCTAGGGCACACAGCCGAATCTAGTCTGGCCCAACCGAGCCTTATCTCCTACCCTAGTTCAGCTTTGCTTACTACAGTGCGTCCTAAATAAGCAAGCAGGTGTGAGCGTTTGTTTGCGACCCTGTACGTCCACTACTGATTCCGTATATGCAAAATAGACTATGAAGCAGCGTAAAATGATGGAAGAATAAATGAGTTGAGTATTAAACCACGTGGTTGGCTTAAAATGATGCGAATCTGTGACGTTCAAATGGACTCACTTTTGTCATTTTGCACTGCATGATGCGCATGCATATTTGTAATTTACATTTATATGCTGTTGGACATAAGGCTAGGCCACTTAAAATCAGCCTCACTACAGAGCCTTTGGAGTAGATACGAACAAAATAAGCCAATTATTCAGTAACTAACATGTTAGACCACCCATACACTAGTGGCTAGCAAAGCATCATTTGGGAAAGTGAAAAGTGAAAAATTTGTTTATTCATAACACAATTCAATGTGTACTATTCCGCGTTAGCAGAGGCTGTTTTATGCAAGTCTAAGCGACTAAGCGACGTATCCAAAGGAGCATTGGAACAACTAGCTTCGTTAACCCACTCTATTGCTATATGTGTGACCTAGATGCAGTGAGCGGAAGCAATGCATAGGTGGGTGGGGAGAGGAACATGGGAACCGACCTCATGATGTCCCCTTGAGAGTCGAACTTGAGTCTTAGGTCTTAAAATCCCAAATTCTGGCCACCATATGATGGTATCGTCACCGCTGTTACCACTACGGTCAATGTGATGATCACCACCCCTCCTCCTCGCCCCTGCCACCGCCTGGCATGTCTGATTCCTAAGGCATCTACCGCAACACTGCCACTACCACTGCAACAGACGTCAATGGAAGTTAAAGTAATTCATGCTTACGAAAACGTCGGCGCTACCGCATTACCGTTGCAAAGAGTGGATCGATATGAGAAAGTGGTGCTCTCTGCTTGATAAGCACGAACTGTATCAGGCTGTACAATTACCTTCAATTCTAATCAGTACTTGAACCATGCCTTAGCCACGAGTGCATTGAATAGTGCCTCTGCAGCTGCTATCTTGAGTCCCGTCTCCCGCTAATTTTAGTGCCAATTTAATGCATATTCTGAATTAGCTAATGGTTTAATGATCTGCTTGATCTCATAGCGAAAGGTGGCTCATCGAACATGCTAACTGTGTTGGGAGTGAACATTCTCACTATCGACGAACTGACCTCTTTTATAAGAGATTTTATTGCTTGAATTGTCTAAAATCACTAAAAGTCATTGTCTAATCTATGAGTAGCCTTAGGTTGAAACCTCACAACTAGTTTTGCTACGAAAGGCAATTGGTGCCCTATATGCATTTAACGATGTGTATGCGACGTTGCTGATATTTTCTGGCTGGATTCAACATGCATTCGGCCCGTCGGGATTGCGTACCACTACTTATTCCAATATGCAGTAATCCCGAAATACCGTACATTTTAATGTGTGATTTAACTGGTCATGTTCTACAAAAATTAAGAGATGATCCTTCAAATGCGTGTAAGGCATTAGAAATGTGCTTTCATGCTGACTTCTTACCCAAGTACTAGTATGCAATGAGCAATCAGTAAAAAAGAGGTGTGAGAATAATTGCTGTGGAAGAACAAACAAAGGGGTCTTCAAATGTGTTTCGGGTTCAAGATGCAACTTGGTCGCCACTCTCAATTTAAGTGCAAGTTAGGTTCTATTGGTCACTTTATCGGTCTCTATGAAGACCTCAGGAATGCATCCCTTGTGTGAGCAGTGCAAAATCACAGTACTGCCTACTGGTAAAACGGATTCGACAGTCTTACTTCTACTATTTTGTGTGTTGGTAAAGGGAAAGTGGAAGTGAAATCACTTAGTTGTGCTTTTAGGCGGCTACTAATCCCGCTTTAGTATTAAATGGCCATTTAAAGATATTTTCCTCCCCAATGGACCATTTACCAAGTGTACGAATATCAGTAGAGGTTGGCTAGTGCTAAGGCTGCAGTTATTCCATTTTACGGTGATGTCAGGTTTCGAGCTTTCTAGCATCCCACAACTTGGAAAATTAAAGGAGGCTCAGCGAAAAGTTGCTTCAACTTTCTAGGCACGTACGGGGTGTTTACAAGTGTCTCGATCGAAAGTCGGGGTATTAGGTTTGGGCACTCTGACCAAGGTGCACCTCAACTGTTATCAGGGGAATTGCGCTCCTAGAAGATCCCGAACGCCTCAACGTTATGACGTATATCCCAAAGACCTATGCCCTTTTATGGTCAAGAGCACGTTATTCTATGCGATGGTCAAATATATATCTAGTTTTTGAATTTTTAATTGTGAGTCTCAGGCTGCATTTAGGTCCTACTTATAAAAACACTGGATTGCTCCTTGGAACTGTTAAATTAGGATTTTACTTATACTGATTTTGCATCTAGTCATTCATGTACCAAATGCAGCAGGCTCTTGGGTATTACCTAGTGGGGCGCATTATCCACCATGATATAAACCACAAAACGTGCTGGTTGATGTTGTGAAGGTGGCTGACTTTGACTTCACGCGTCGACTCATGAGTTAGAAACTGCTTTCCTTGAAATGCCCTAAGGTATTTGTCTGAATGACTGATCTCAAAATGCTGTAGGTCGGCACTCTATGGTACCGCTCTCGTGAGGTTCTGTCGGGCGAGATCCTTTATTGTTGCAGCGACGATAAGAGGTTTCGAGCTGCATTTTCGCTGAATAGGCCACAGGAGATTCGCTATTCAGCGATGACTCAGAAAATAGCAAAATTGTCTGCCCATTCCAAATGAAGGGGGTGCTGACAGTTATTCAAAAAGTACACGCTGGCTAAAAGGTAATCCATTTCTTCCGCGTTTCAATTGATCGGCTTCATCGTTAATATTTCGCACTTAACAAAATGCCAGGAATCATGAGTAGAATACTAAACAGAACCAAGATAAGTGCTGCTGGGACACTTTTCTGCGGGCTGCTTAAACGCTGGTGATGAAGTGCACCTTGAAAGTCATGCACATAGGATTAGACCGATAGGGGTGTCTTACACGCATTCTGTAAGAGAATTTTCTACTAAACAAAAGGTAACCCAAATACTATGTTTACAAGCCTTTGTGGAAATATTGCATTGCGACATATGAGAGATGTCGTGGTTTCGGAAGGAGTTGTAGCCTATCAGCCCTTTGAACCGGAAGAGAGCAAATAGCTATAAGACGTAGCAGTAAGCTGCATTCTGGCCTCACAACCAACAATGAGATGTAGCTGCGCAGGGCCGCCTGGCATGCATGTTCCAGAAAGACAATCACCAGAACTATGCATTATCCATTCTCAATCAAATATTAGCTGGCGCGTACGCTAGGCTGCGAAAGCACTTGTCTCTAAAAGCAACATCATAGCTTCCTCTACCCCAATTTCTAGATACATGCTCATAGTCTAATTCGCATGTAGGCATGCATAAACTGGTGCTAGGAGTTAAGGCTTGCAAATATGGTGCTAAAGAAATGTGCGGAAAGGACGCGTGATCCTCTCTCAATCCAAGATTCTTAATAGTCTTCAAAGATTGTAATGCGATTACCTTCTCATTGAGTAAGTATCTGACTCCTCTCTTGGTAAAGAAGGACATAGAGCAGAGGAGGGAATTTTTCTTCGCGTTTGTCTGATCCTTGGTGAGTTAATAATTTAGATGGCTGTTAAACGTACTCAACGTGCAGAAGCTTTATCATAACCAAGAAAATCTGAAGCCACTAACGCTGATGACTCAAATGCAAAGTTTAAATTCTGCTGCGTTGGTATTCAAGCAAATAATCGCATTAACAGGATTTGAACTGATGTATACCAAACGCTGACTTGGCAAGATTTTGAAGAATAGTAAAATATTTTCCTAATTGTATTATGCCTATAGAGTGCAAAATCAGTAATGATCTATTCTAGGAAAGCTGGAGTTTAACGATGACTTTGAACGGGATCTAATATTTAAAATATTTAAATAGTGGTGGTTTATTCGACCATATAAACCATAAATTGCAGATCACATGATTTAAAATTGCCTCTTAGACAAGGGATCATTAACTCCCTTTCTTTGAAGGCTTACCACAGGAGCGTACCCATCTTTGCAGTAAAGTGAATTGTATTTGGCTTTATTTGCGATTGTGACCGACAATTAGGAGGCAGTAGTCACATTAGAAATAAAGACTGCACACATTAAAGCTGTAGTCACCTGTTTTGATGCAAGTTCGTAGGCTGCGAATACCCGTGCCGCCTTTGATTTTACAAAAGCCTGATGATAATAATTAGTAATAAATAATTAATTAGCGATTGTTAGCGGAATACATTTCGGATCACTGGCATGATCTCTACAATTCTGTGCGCCATTTCTTCATTTATTGCCACTGCGATTCCGTGTAAATTCTGGAAAGCCTAAAAGTGGTTTGATTTTATAGGTACCGAATGGTGGTGATTTCTCGCCAAAGGTTGGCAACAAGGAATGATTCTGCCAGTATCCAGCGCAATCAAATTAACCTTTTTCTTTAATTTATAGAGTAGTCGATCTTAATTGTTTTCGAACCGCGACCATTAGTATTTAAACTGACTAACATTAGACGAGATCAATTGACATTGAATAAGCAACTGGCGATCCCACTTCCCTGCGACCAGAATTAATCTAAATTGAAAGTCAGGAGCATGTTTCATTCTATAATAGCTTCCAGTAAGGACGTAAAACAGTACGCTTCCCTCTCCCATTCTATTTAAAAATGATCAGATTTGAAACCCAATACCCTATTTCTCCTTGTAATTGCTTGTGACGGTTCACGTTTTATAGTTCTGCGACTCATGTCTGACCGAGGCGCAAAGACAATATTTTTGCAAAGAAATCAGAGGCAGCAAGAGCATAAAGTTCAGTTCTTTTAATCCAAATTAATCCAAAATCGATCAGATTTTGTAAGTTAGCAACACTTTTCATTCTGTATGAGATAGCGACAGTTCTCACTTTCACTTCAGACAATGCAGATGTAGCAAATGTGTAAGGTGGCTATATTTGCAAAGAAAGCCGAGATGGCAAAAGCATTAGGTCATACTCTTTATTGGTCTCTTCAAATTTGATATTATTCATAGTTGAGGCTTGGCAGCTTGCTGGTGTTAAGATGCAGTGTGAGAGGGGGTAGGTGCCTGAGAGGCTGCAATGGTAACAGAGGTTTCATAGTCACCTGGTGATACTCAATTTGTCCATGTGCTTAGAGGAGAAGGAAAAGCGAATAGAAATAAAGGAGAATAGAACAGAATAGCACACATTAAGCCAACGAAAAGCAGAATAGACTAAAAAAAGCAAAGAATGAATTGGTTGTTTGCGTGTTGTGCCAAACAATTCATTTCCTAAGCACCTTGTAGATTCTTTGACGTTTTTGGGATTCTCTTGCCTACTTAAAAGTACTGAGAAAATCATTAAAGCTTGGTATCATTAATGTATTAGGATAACAAAGGAATTATGATGCTGTACGAGTATCCGCTGCAATAACCTGCATTCTGTTGGTGGGCTCACAATAATTCCAACCGTTATATCGACTTCCTGCACCACGAATACGTGAATGAGGTTTGAGATTCAGAGCTTTGCGTTGGGCAGGTTGTGCTATACTACATACCCGTGGAGGCAGGCCTCACGTCAAACCTGTTGACAGGAAAGAAGGAAGAGTGCAGAAGACAACGGCACAGCAAATCGATGCGGAGTGGTCAAGGAAAATAGTTTAACTTTGATCGTGTGCCCATTAGAAGGACAATTGGCCTTAAATCTCTAGAATAACCAAAAAATGGGGGCAAAATATATTCCATATGGTATGGCTTGAGCCTATCTTTTAGGAGCTACTTTAGGCGTCAACACAGAAAAGTTCAGTGGAGTCTCCGAAAATACGATGCTGTTATGCATCAAAGAAACACCGTCATTAGTCTGATTGTCCTCTGGGCAACTTGGAGGAATAAAGCAACCTTCATATTGCAACTAAGACACGGATGCTCAATACTGGATAGCATGCCCTCACAGTATTGGGACATGCACCGCTTAATGGTGGCCGAGATCCTAATTCTTAGTTATACGCAATTAATTAAGTGGAAGAGTAATTGTCTTTTCCATCGAGTGTATAACACTTCAACAAGGATATTTCCACGAATAATTTTCCGTTATGAAGACGAAAGGAGGAAAGAGCTATGGCTGCTTCTGATCTATCCTTGCGCGTGGGCTACCTTGATTCTTTTCCTTATGCAGGCATACGACACGTGTTTATGATGCTTTTGTGTTTCTCTTTATGTTACCCAATTTAGCAACAGGTACTTGACGTTTTTAACTGTTTTTTTTGCCTGAACGAACCAAAAGCATTTATCAAAATAACTTTAAACAAAATGCAGACGCCCACGTCATAAGTAAAATACAGCATGACCAAGTCCTCGAAATTCGATCGAATTTTAACTAAGTTTCACAACTACCATTCCTATGTGACTTATTTGCCATACAGGAACTTATTAAACATGGTTATAGTCCTGGCTTTCGAAAATGTATTGCAGACAGATGGCAAGTAATCATATTAGACAGACGTAACTTCAGCATGACGCTATCAAGTGCTAATTTGTCTAGCATCGTAAAGCATTTGACTCATAATGAGGGTCACACAGTGCGAACCACTCGAAACATTCCGTATTGGCTCAGCACTAAATATTATTCCAAACAAATGAAAACGAAGCCTGGATTTAATGAGTAGCTGCGCTCTTCATTGGATGCAACGATTTCTGCCAGCTTGCATTTGTTCAGCTATCGTAGGTAATTCGTCCACAAGATTATGGGCATTATATTAAATTTATCATATACTCGACTGCTTGATGAAAACGGCAATTATTATACACACTTCTTCAAGAGTCCAAAACGTGCTCCATTCCCGTTGCTAGGCAAGTGCAAGGAGTTTAGAGCTATTGAGCGGATCAAAGACATTTTCAACCATCACAAGCGTTGTGTCACTTGAAAAAATGTTTTACGATTTCGATTTTATCTGCACACCTTATAGATTAGCGAACAGCAGTTTAGCGTGGTGCATTAAAATCCATTATTGGCAAACACCTTTTCATCTCTTAAAAGAAGGAAGTGTAATTCTTAATATATCTTTAACTAGAGCTCTTAGCAAAGAAAAGGTCTTTGCATTACAGTGAACCCTAATTACATGACCTTATTGCTCAAGATTTTGGTCCTGCTTACGAGTTCCGCTCCTCCGCGTTTTGATTGCACGTAATGCTGAAAACAGATCCGGAGGGGTCACTTTCCCATCTTTAGAATTCAACACAAGTTCATTTGCAAGGTTTTGAGCAGCTTGCCAATTCCGCCGTTAAAATATATTTCTACATTTGTACAGCTTGCTCTGCGTTACTCACTGACGTTTTTTCAGGCCTTGAGCGCTTAATTCGCGAGCATCATGGTAGGCATTTCTCATTTTTAGACAAATATCTCTGTGCGCATGCATTCATGTATTTTTGAATAAGTATTTGTGCTTATGCCCACTAGTTTTGCATCAGGTTATTGCATAAATAAAATGTACTAAGCAAAGCGACTCTAATTTAATCTAAATAACGATGAGATGCGCGATGAAGAGCCAAACCTAGTAAATTACTTCGCAATCTTCGCCTCCTCTTCTGCTCATGCATGGCGTATTTTAGTCACCTTGGAACTGCAATGCCCGATTTGCCAAATGCTTCACAGATCCTACGGGGGGCTCTTGTGGCATCAGAAAGGTAAGGAAAAATACTAAACCCCTCCATTTTTGCCGCGTGCCCTCTTATGTGTCGTAAAGCTTCCTTTGATCCTCGAAAGAGTCTGGAAACACTGTGTATACTGTGTGTGCCCCGCTCAATTCGCAAGCTTCTCTTTGCTTCCCATATTAGTGAGTGAGCACCTGCTACCCCTTGATTGTAATCCCCTGCGTGTGCTGCTCCCCAGCCGCAGCTTTGACTTCCCGCACAAACTTCTCCTAAATTTCTGCTTTGCCATACAATGCTTCAGCCCAAAGAATGGCAGATTCGGAGGTGTGCTTTTACTCTACAGAATGCTTTGCAGGATATTCAACGTTCGAAACAGTGTTAGTTCATGTGCGTTCGCAACATATCCGTGAGTGTTTCTTTGACGGACTTATTTTGTAATAAGTGCTTGTTTTGACGCCTAAGTGTCGTCTGTTTTGTAGACAACTGGCGCAAAGTCCTTGGTAGAATGCAAACATACGCTATTCTGTGAGCGAATTTTGTAAGTTATCAGTGATGTTTTCTTGAAGATGTTGCCTTTATAATTTAAACTGATATCTCAGTAGGGTAAAAGGTTCAGTGCGCAGAACATGCTTGTGTAAATCTTAAAGATTTTTAAAGGGGATTTTCTGACCGTAAAAGTAAGAATGCTTGATATTTATGGAAAGGCAAGCATTGTATTTTCGCTGCGTTAAGTCATATACCTGAAATAGTTTAGATAACTTAGGTGTTGCCACAGTAACGCCACATTATCGACAGTTAGGTGTGAATTTATAAGTCACTAGGCATTTTAATGATTTAGATGCACATTTTAAAGTACGATAACCAAAACCTGCTTATATGCTTTCTGGAATTCTTTGGCGGGCTGCCTAAACTTAGCAGCTATCAGCTCTGCGAGAAAGCATGTGCTTGATATAAGGCGAGCATGCGGCATTTATCGGAGCTGTCGTTTTTATTTTGGTCATTGTTATGCACAAAGCTGGATTTTCATTAAAATGTTGGAAAATTAAGATAAGAATGCAAAAGCTTAGAGTGTATTAAAACGAATGAAGCCTACAGAATAAGGATAGGGTTGTAGAAGGTAACAGTATGGCACAAGAAGGTCACCGTTATTCAATGAAGCTGACTGTTGGAATTTATAGGATTTCAATATGAGCATTGATGCCGTCAGTTTATTCTAACGTTTACATTGAACTAAATTTGATAATAACCGCGTGAGTGAAGAATTTGCACTGTCATGCCATGCACTATAGACCTTCCTTAGTCGTCGAGGCATCTAACATATCCTTGTGCAGTAATAAGTACTGGAGACGTAGCAGAGAGCAAAGACGCTTCGGGAGCGACGATAAGATAGACATTCGACACAATTTTCGCACACGCTTAAGGCAGCCATCGAAGGGTTGGAGTTTTTGAGAAGTGCACCAATCAGGAAATAGCAGAAAGAAAAGATTTAGCCAAGACGATAAAGTGAAAAGGGTCACTAAAGCATATCTTCGCTGTGCGCTCTCAGATAAACAAAGATTGTGCAAGAATTGCGACGCTGGCATGATCGTGACTGGATATTTGTTAGAGCAGCCTAGTTTACTAGTTCCAGAACCCAAGTGTAGGCAAGTAGTGCAGTAATTGCGAACAAAGATTCGCAAGAGTTTGATGCTTTTATTTTAATTTAGTTGGTAGTTTCAGCCCAAACTGAATTAAAGAAAGAATATAGCAGTTCCTTTTAGAATAAATAGTTTCTGCTCACTCGGCAAGTGNGCAACTTTCTCCACAAAAAACATTAAACAGTCACAAAGAAGTCTTTCCAAAGGTCCAATATTCATTTAAGCTTGGTATGAACTTCGACCATGTCTTCAAAAGCAAGCAATACAGCACTTAGACCTCACTTCTTTTATCCCACTCTAATACTTGAACCGTCTCCTCCATTATATTCCTCAGCCGGTTGTCGCACACCAAGAACTGGTACGCTTGAATAAAAATTACCAAATGGATGAGGGTAATAAGAACGAGGACGGCACATCCTTAAGTGCGGCATGACGGTCTCCCACAAGTATTGCAATCATGAAAAATGGGGCCTTATGCTGACTTTTAAACACGGCTCTTGCAGTAGACCAGTCGATTAGGCTTTACTGTTTCAAAGTTCCTCCTGAACACCTTTTGCAGCAAGCTCCATTGAGTGCATTGATCTCGGCCCTCTGTAAGCCAACGATTCGCCAATACCAATTGTGTCCACGGTCCATCATACACCATAAATGCAGTTCTTTAGACATGGAGCAAGCGTGTCTGAAAACTGTGATGTGAATTGCAAACAGACGGTTCTGGAAGAGACGATAGGATTCCCATGTCGCTGTCATTTTATGCCCTTTATGTGGAACTCATTTCCTCAATGTCCGCCACAACAGCTCCCTCCAAGTTGTTACAGGAGTGAACCAGTTGTCACATCATCACCACGTTCGACATCGCTGTTGAATGCTCTTGCGAAATCATTCTTGAGTGACATCGACCAAAAGGGACCCTTAATTCATTGCCATGCAAACCAGAAAGTAGCTCTGAGTGTGATGTTTTTGGGTAATCCAACATTGCAATGGTCGGACTGATTAGAGCATTCGATTATGTGATGCGTTTTACAACCAACTGCACTGGACAAGAAGCCTGACAAAAA
>JADWOT020001242.1:38019-180000 GCA_036345935.2 Taenia hydatigena | reverse complement strand
ACAGGCCTCTGCTTTGGCCTTAGAACCGAGGCAAGCTCTATACATAAAATAGACAAGTTCAAATTTCAGCAATTTCAGCCAATGAGCACACGGATTCAATACAATGAAACAGAAGAGTGTACCAAATCGTCGCCTCTACACGTTTCAAAAGCCCAACAATTGACAAGTGCAATGAACACCTTCGGCCCTCCGGCCCCCTGCGATTTGATAACATCTCATGCAAAAATACGGCTAAATATTTTTGGACTTGAATGAGTCAACATGAAAGGATAGTCCGCATATCGTGGACAACTTTCATTCAGTAATGTCCAGTAATACGGGCAATATCGTAACTATGATACAAAATTACAACGACTGCTACTCAAACGAAATTTTGCCGACAAATGGAAAGCCAAGACAACCGACTGAATGGCAAGAGTTTTCACCAAATCATCTGGTATCGCATCCCCAAAGTTTGGACAGCATTTCCAATATTTGGAGATCTTAATAAATAAGGATCACCAACACAAAAGCCAGTTATCTGGGAAGTGGTCTTTCGTACACCTTACAGAATTCTAAGGCACGTAGCATTGACAAAGGGAACCCTCAGATTCCATCAAAGAGATAGTCAACTGGTAAGAATCCTAAACAATCTTAGGCCAAGTTGATAAAAAGAAAGTTAATGTTCAAGCAAGCTTAAAATAACTAGGAATTAGATGCAAATGTCGAATTTAATTCAATTAACGTAGTGGAAAAAGGGAACCTGCACTTTGAATAAACTAGGAGTCTCACACTCCTATCCCCCTCCCTTCTGCAAGGCATCAATAGGGAGGGACAGCCGCCTGTGCGTCAGGTCTCACCATCTGCAGAGCCCACTTGGCTCCGCAACTTCCATTGTCTGGGCTCCCAATATCACACCGAAGAACTTCGGCACCAGCGGTGGCAGCAGTACCGTCAGCTGTAGTACACTCACTTCCAGGTGCAGGAGGGATCATAATCGATTCGATGCCAGTCTTGATGGACCGCACATCAACAGCGTTTTGGACCTGCGCTACCCAAAACAGAGGCGGTACACAGGGCAGCAAGTTTGCGGATTGAATGTGCCATCGCACAGCGAGATACGCAGCCATTAACGCGGCTGTTTACACGAGTGCCGAGTACGGCACTGCGGCAGACGGAGGCGAGGCTGTCAGGATGGTCGCCGGCGATCTCGCATTGATGATCTTCGTGACAGTATCGCAGCATTACCATGCTGATTCAACGGTAAGGCATCGGTCATTGCCCTTGACGCATTGAGCTTGTCGCCTGTAGGACCGTGAGAGTTAAAGTCGGTTAAGGATAAATGGTTAATAAAGCATGAAGAGCAAAATCAAAGAGGTACCTGGGTAGCTAAACCCAATTTACAAAGAAACGTAGAATCGTCCGAAATCCCAATCCATTAATGCTTTAGAAGCAGCCAAGAAACAGGTCAGGATTGATCAACATAAAATCGGAATCTGCATAAAAGAACCTTACACAAGCACATTGCCGAACTCAAAACACAGGCACGTCCACCACTCACAGTTTGCTCTTGCATTGTTTGATAAGTAAACGTAGAATTTCACAAATTCTTTCCTCGTGGAAGCAGATGACGCCGAATTAACGGCAAGAGCACTGCAAATCGGATGTTTTGGTCTATCCACTACCAAAAATATTTCGGCGAAATCACGTAGACGAGTTATTTCTCTACACCAAGTGCACAAACCATTTGAGACGGATCTGTGGTGCCAGCACACGCAAACGCAGTGTCGTCAGATGTGCGAGTTATCAAACATGCACACGCACCTCTACTGGAGTAACAACAGGCTCAACGGCCCTGTCTATTGAGACTTGAGAATAAAAGTTCAAGAAAACTGCTGCATGTAACCCATGCATTTACTGCATTAATACACAAAAATCATGACCGCAACTCATGGATCGCAATTCGTCCTACCTAAATATTGCATAAAGTAGTAGCAAGGACGAAACACGAGATTTTCGTATTCGATAGAGCCACCAAATTTATCAAATTACGGTCCATTAAAACAGATGCATTCAGGTCGACTTTTGGATTGAAATGCTGGATGAGGTAAGATAAAGAGTTTAAGAAAACTGTTCTAATAAATAAAGGATTTCTATATCCACAATCTTTAGGCTCTTAAATTTAACAAATAACCCTAATGACCTAGCACTGGCTAAAAGCACTAAGAATGACATCTCAAATTAACTAGTTAAAAATAGCTTTATTGCAGACGTGTAAATAATTCGTATAAAAGTGAGCGTTTTGCTTTGTGCATTGCATTTAATTAGGTGAACTTTAATCAAAGCCTGTGGTGCATGCAGAGGTATGCATACAAATAGCCGTAAAACCAATGCAATACTTATGTCATTTAACTGTGCCTTGTAGGCCAGAGATAAGACAACAATATAATCCTGGTTGCAAAGCGGCGCGTTGACTCCCAGGAGAGCGAATTATCCCCGTCCTGAACTCTCCTACATGGTCCCGTTGTACCCTCTCGCCTAACCATAATAAAGGCGTCGAAGCATGCTCAGCCTTTTAGTAACTAGGGCGGTAAGAAGGAATAGGAGGGTGTAGCGTCCCGAGGCTCCCTTGAGGGCAAAAGAAGACAGAATTCTAGGGTAGAATATACATATTCAACGGACAGATAGAAATGAGCTGCTGGCATGGTCCGGAGGCCAGCTTACGCAGCTAGGACAGTACGGCCACCTCTGTGACCTTGACCTTAACCGGTAGTTACAGCAAACAAAGTACTACAGAGGAACCCTCTACAATCAATATAACAAGATTACTTATTAAATGAATTTTTAACTTACGGTAGTGCACTGCAAATGACCTTCTTGCATTTACATGTGTAATAATAAATGCTTTTATTGCCATCCGCAGGCTACTTTTTTATCCTATTTTCTTTTTCAATGATTTCTTTTTCGACTTTTCATCTTCACAAACAATGCATTATTGCCTCCCAATGTCACCTGGCACGTGTGTGTCCAATCGGCATGCTTGCTTATTCATTCGTGTGTTAATGGATTTTACCGGTGTCACTTCGCGGACGCTACCACTGATTATGGGTGATCAAGTCTTTTTGAAGGCAAACGCTATGTTTACATGCCCTTGGACTATGGTGATTGATTGCCCGTGTGTATATATGCGCTCCTACTAACTGGTTCGGAGTCCGCAGGTGAATGTATCACAGTAACCGGGATTCTGTATTTTTGAGGTGCACAAATCAAAGGAATGTAGAGTGGAAGGTAATTCAGAGTAGTCTTTGGTCCTGTGATACGCCTTCACAGGTATTTATCGATGATTTTTTCTACCTTCATAAATTCATTCTTCTTTAGGTTTACGATGTTTGTCAATGCGTTTGCATCCTTCCTAACTTGGGCGTCTTGCAGCCAGTCTATGAGATGGTTTTGAACCGCTTTTAGGAATATACAGCTTTGGCCAGAATAGGTCTGCTCCGTTGTCCTGATCTTCGGGATCAGAACTCCGCGATTGGGCGTCGCAGTTTTACGCCCAAGTTGCTTGTGTATCACGTCAAACATGCATGTGCTTGACTAATGAAGACACCATGCTCATATTCGCCTCAAATATTCATCGCAAATGAGTCAATCACATGGCTAATCTTAAATGAGGTGACCTCAATACGGGTAAGGTGTTCAAAAGCATTGTTGCAAATTCAAGACAAATTGGTCGCACAGATTAACGGCTTACATGGTAAATGAAGCAAAACAGTTGAGTTGACGTTTGACACCGTAATCAATGCCAGAGTAAAGAAAAGGTTAAAAGCGGATGGAATGAAGTGCAATTGACTACAAAAATGTGGAATGGATGGATAGGGAAGTAGCCTAATAAGGGACGGCAGTCTGTTCCTGCAACTCAGTCATCCTTGCCTCCAACTCCGTGGGATCAACATGCGTGCAGTTGAGACTCCACTTCATTTCTGCGAACTCCACCTCCATAGATGTCGGAGGAGTCTTGGTTGCTGCAGTTGAAACAGCGTGCTTGCGATGGGGTGTCTCTAGCTGCACCAGCACCTCAATGCGCGTAACCTACAGCGCTGCGCTAGAGGACACGAGTTTCTCATATTCCGCCGCACATTTCGTCACTGTCGCCTCATGATCTCCCAGCAGTGGATATCCCTCCGCGCCTCCGCTGTAGTTTTCCTTGAGGTCGGTTGATGTAATGTTGAAAATACACCTGCTTCAACTGTAAACAATACCAGTCAGACCTTCTTTAATCATTCACAAATCTCACACATGTTTGAAATCTCCCAGCAACTCTCTCTGTCTTATATGATTAAACGGGCCGATGAATAGGCGAATAAAGGGAAACGCATGAATTAATAGCCGAATAGTTAGCTGGACTTAATGGTTCCTTTCTCGGTTTCATAACAACTGAAGAATATTTTCTTCACACACAATACCTTATGGAACTAGAGATAGTTTTGCATACGTTTACTCTAACAGGACAAAACAAGTAAGTCGAAACCCCAGTTAGCTGCTGAAATAAGTTCGTTCGTGTTAAAGAAGTTGAACTAAGATGGTCGACCCAATGACCAGGCATTGATTTAGAACGGACCTCTCAAAAATGGTATATGCAGCATATTCTACAACACTGTTAGTTCCAAAGGGAACTTCAGAAAAGCAACAGCGCAGGCAGCTCTAAACATTAAGGGTGTTTTCCAGACTTCTATTCCAGAAATGACAATTTTTGCCCGCACCGAAAGCCGCTGCGTAAACTGTAAGCCAGATTAGAAGGCGTTACTCTTTTGGTACCAAACCATACAAAGTGACGCAGTAGCAAGTCAAAAGGGGCAAAGAAAAGACAAGATTAAGCTGCACAACTTCAGTGAATTTGCATTTTATCTTATTAGCTTTTAAGGGGTCCAATCACTCGTGAAGAATGCCTGCCCCATCCATCACTTTGAGGCACGTTTTGAAGAGTGTCGTTCACTGCATGTCAAAATAACCCACTTAGCACTAAAGGGGAGGCGGCTCTTCTTCCTTGAAACGCGATGGCAAAGAGCATCTTTCACCTCACACCCAAATAGCTCAGTGGATTTGGCCTCAAATGCAAAGCCTTAACAAAGTTATTTAATGAGCAATAAAGCGATGACATCTGAGATACATAGGCGAAATTGGACCACGAGAGGACCAGAAATGCCTGCTTACGGGGCCTCCAGATACACACGGAAATGCCAAACGACTAATAAGACCAAATCGACTATCAATCATTAGCCAACTAAATAGGCAACTGTGTAGGAATTTTGCAGAGGTGCTTTGCAAAATCAAGAAAGCGCCAAGTCCATTTTATGGCACATCATCATCACTGCAACACTTCAGTCCACAATGCAAGCCCCTCTCAATAGTGCATAAGCTTTGCACGATTCTTGCCTTTGTCACTAAAGCACAAAAACGCAGCACCCAGTCAATGTTTCTCCAATGCTACTGTAGTCTTCGAACTATCTGTGCTGTTATATTTTTCAGCCAATTTTCGACACCGATAACTAGAGCTAAGCAAAAAGAGCTTGAAGAAACATCACGAAAGGAAATGGAAGAACGAGGAGAGGAAGTATATTACTCTAGCATGTCATGTCGCCCTCCCATTGAGCAAGTGATCCAGCAATGATTCACTAACCCTTACTGTTTTCAAGAAGTCTCTTCCGAGCGCCTTCCAGCCATATCGAATTCTACCGATTAGGTAGATCTCAGACATCAGCTTCGTTGGTATTCTCTAAGTCACCGAATCGCCGCGAATAACTGCATCCACATTCGACCACACACACACACACACGCCCACACCAATGCACATAAATCATTGCCTCTTAAGCATGGAGTGTCGAGTGTTTTAGAACGATGAATTGACCAGTGTGTGGATGGTTGAGTGATAGCCGTTAATGAAATGTTTATTTGTCTAGTGGTCGTGACAGCACAGGCCATTTCTCATCATGGAATCAAAATTTTCATGAACTGAATCGAAGTAGCAGTCATGTAGTCAACGTCCATCACATCTGCTTAATTATTGAGGAGGAGCTAAATCAACTGTTGCACCATCACTCACGTCCCACATCGCTGTTTACTGCTATTAACGCGTTGATCCAGAGTAAGTCCAGACAAAAAAAGATTTGCAATTTTATTCTATTTAGTGCTAAGGGTCTGCTTAAGTGTACTGCCCTTTAACTGCCTTGAATTCACCAAAATCAAACTCATCGAATCATTTGGTAAGAAGGGATAGGTTTTACTACCACCTGACGCTCATTCACCGAATACCATGCTAAAACTAGACAAAAAGCTTTCTTTCGCTTTTACCTACGGACCAATTTACACCTCAGTTGATTTTAGCCGATGAATACGGGAAATCAATGCGAGAACAGCAAGAGGAACCGCATCGAAACGGACGCATGCTATTCAGTTTTTCGTGACTCGGTAGGGATAAAAGTTCAAGTAATAACCTGGAAAACATTCCTGAAATTTAGCTATTCGAGTCCGCTAGACATTTGACAACGGTGAAGGATTAGTTGCATGCCGTGAACAAACTGCAGTTTGCAATTTCTAGGAACAGGCTGGTTAGTGATCACGACGCAAAATCGGAAATAACAGCACTTAAAATGATTAGTCTAGAACCAGTGATTCCATACAATGCGGGTCGTCTCGCTGAGTGGTCTGAACACAAGTTCATTGCAGACTACAATCGCTCGTATTTAACGATCAGGCAACAGTCTCAATAATTTGAAACTTTAGCACCACACTGATACAGGGCGCATGGCATTAGCAATGAAAAGTAGAAAGCCACACACAAGTAACACCCTAATAAGGGCAGTCTTCAATGTAATTCAGCAAGCCTTAAAAAGGAGATAATATATTTTGGCCAGATAAAGGTCTAGTTTAATTTGAACAACATTTGTAATAGGAAGGAGAAGGCTTGCAGTTCAGGGAAAAGCAGGCGTTTCGAAATCTCTTCCCTTCCTCTTCTTCAACACAATGAGCAAATGAACCAACTGGGCTCCAAGTCCCACCGTCCCCAGAAATCACACTTATCTCCACC
This sequence comes from Taenia hydatigena, assembly GCA_036345935.2. Taxonomy (NCBI): domain Eukaryota; kingdom Metazoa; phylum Platyhelminthes; class Cestoda; order Cyclophyllidea; family Taeniidae; genus Taenia; species Taenia hydatigena. The sequence continues at coordinate 172,937 of JADWOT020001242.1, read as the reverse complement.
ACCACAAGTGTCTGGACTCCCGATACCATACTGGCGGGCCCCATCACCAAATTCATAGCCACACCGAAAGACACCGAGGAAGCAGTGGAGACAGCGAAACCATCGGCATTGGTGCCCTCCATTTCAGGAGCAATAAGAGTCATCAGCGATTCGGTAGCAGCATTGACCTGCCACTTCCCAATGCCGTCATAGATCCACGCCATCAAAAACAAAGTAGAGTTGGTGAGCAAGTCGTCAATTAAATGAGGAACTTGGTCAAAGAGACACACAGTGGGAAAGACGAAGCCAAAGGCGCAATGAGTGTGTGCATCCAACAATGCGGCATAGGGAGACGGAGATGTGGAGGAGATTGATAGCGCTCCCGAGTTGACAGTCCTAATGATGATACCGCAGTAAGACGTGCAAGGTGGCATAGATCTGTTGGTTCAATGGTCAGGTGTCGGTCACTGCCCTTGCCGCATCGCAATCCTTGTCTGTAAGGGAAGTGAGAATGACGGTGAAGTGGAGATTAGTTAGTCAGTTGTAATGAAAAAGGAAAACACGTTCGAGAATGGACATTAGGCCCATTTGCGATGATCAACCCATCAGGCACATGTAATTTTGGCAAGCAGAAAACAAACGCTTACCGCAGCTCCTACAAGGCGGCAAAATCCCCAAAACCTCAGCTGTAACCACGACCGAGAAAAGGGACGAGAAAGGAATTAATTTCGTGACACTCAGAGTCGCACCGAAGCCGCAACCTTTTAGGCGTTCGTATTCACGCACATACTCGATGTCATGGGATTGCAGTTCTCCGCCTCATGGACGACAAGATTCATGGATAAAGAGCGCCAATACTTTTGGCGCACCAGTGACTGCATCGCTCAGAGGAGGCATTTACCCTGTCTTGGAAACAAAGAAATTATGTCCTTCCAGCTTCTCGACAAACGTAGCTACATTTGTTATGGCATTGGCTGGCCGCTGTTAAAAGCATGTGATTTGCCCAGAGAGAAATCAAATACCCACATAAAAACTCATTTGGTTGCTCCTTGGAGGCAAATGTATCCTCGGCACAGACTTCCGGGTATTGTTATTCTATATGTGCCCTCAACATATGCTGATAGTAAGAGCGGAAGAATGGAAGAGCAGGAAAGGGAAGAACCGTCTAGATTTCAACCTTCTAGTGTTCGGCTTAGTAGCAGGGATGGGGATGGTGGTAGTAGTGATCCCTGCACGAACTGCAGAAATATTGTCCGTGGACAGCAAGGGGCTTGACTATTTGTTTACAATTTAATCAAACACAATGTCACTAGCTTGTGACATTTCATTAAAAAATATCCAGCATAAAACTTGCACTTCTGTTTCTTGTCTAGTCTTTAGACTCAACTGCGATCACTCGGATGGTTATTGTACCTTCGTTGAGTGGAGTGGCTTCTAGGCCATGCTAGCATCTAAAAATTTCAGTGCAGATTTGCAACGTAATATAACCAAACAAAGCGACAAACGCATTGTTCGCCTTTTGGTAAGGTACTAAGATATAACATCTTACAAGGATAGAGAGTTAAAAACTGAATGTTGGCTAAATCTTTACCTCCAATGTGCCAATTACATTGCCTCCAGATGTGGCTGAGCAGAATTCTGGAGGATAAACATTGCTAAAATAACGCGGCTTGGATACAATTACATCTAAACCATCTGATATAAAAGGCGAACACGACATGTTGACTGTAGTGTTCCGAGACTCCCTCGAAGGCAAAAGAAGGCAGACTGCCAGGGTGGAACACATATTCAACGGGCAGAGGGAAATAAGCTGCTGGCATGGCTCGAAGGCCAGATTACGCAGCTAGGGCAATACGGCCACCTCTGTGACTTTGACCGAAACCGGTAGTACAAACAAACAAAGCACTACATTGACACCAACGTCAGTGATCCCTCATGGCAGTGCATTGCACTTCGAGTTTCGTTTGATTTGGAAACAAAGTTCAGAATAAGTGGTTCTGCCGACCAGCAGTATGTCCGTAGGGGGGCGTTAGCACGCCGATCTCCTTAAGCAAGTATATTAGGGGTAATCTTCGGAACGAAACTTTCCGGGTGGTCCATGGCTAGTGTCGCTTCGGTTGTTGATAGCTTTCTTGTAGAACACGGAGAAGGGGCAGATGCCAGAGGAGGACGTCGCTCTTGGCCCATCCGTAGCACGTGCGCTTCCTTCACACCGCTGCAACATGCCATATACGGTGGAGATCGGGACTAAACCCCATAGAGTCGGGTTCACTTCCTGCTGCCACCAAAGTAGCGTCCCGAGGCTACCTCGAAGGCAAATGAAGACAGAATGCCAGGGTGGAATATATATATATATTCAACGGACAGAGGGAAATAGGCAGCTAGAGCAATACGGCCACCTCTGTGTCCTTGGCCGAAACCAGTAGTTCCAACAAATAAAATACTACACTGATTGCTTGCCTTCCAGGTGCCAATTACCCATGCGCATGAACCAATGCAATCCATTTTGCTTCGTTGGCGAACCACTAATGACAGTAATCATGTTATTACCATTGGGCCAGCAAAACGTGCTCCTTTTGCAAGTTTAGCGATTGACTACGCTAATTGGCTTACGAAAACCCTCGTGGGCTTCTGACTGCAAGCACCTTTATGCCTACACCACTCAAAAGACGGAATAGAACCCATTCAGAAGACCCATAAATGGAGATTAAAAGAAGGCCCAGCATATTGGCGCAGGACGTTCTTCCAACCCAGTGATTCAAATCGATATTCACACTCTTCGGGAGAGCGGTGTTTGACGAAACTCACGGTTGGAGTACAACTCAACTCAGTGGGATGAGCAGACATCACTGCAGTAATTTTGCCCTGGCGGAATAAGTGTTCACATCTGCATTAAGTTCAGCTATAAACAACTCACAAATTGCAGAACAACCATCCCAATCATCCACTGTAGGGTGCCATGTTGCCTAATTGAAGCTTACATTGAGTAAAATTTAAGGTAAGATTTGAGGAGGCGAATTGAAGTCGGCCAGTTACAGACGGTTCTAAACATCACCCATTCAGGGATTCGGACGCAATCTGGCACCTCCCTTGTACCTTATGACCTTGACCTTAAGTAATTTGACATAATGACTTGTCGAGAAGGATTTGTAATGACTTGAAACAGTCTTTTTTGCTAAAGTGTAGATTTTGCACTTTATGTTCTTGTTACTTGCACTCGCATTGGTAATAGAGCGAGCTTAGCACTCTATCCATGTTGATCCTAGCGGTAAAAAAGGAGAAAATGGAAGAACAATCTTGAACAAGTTGCCGTTGGTAGCGATTTAAGCTGCATATTCCTACTGTGATAGGTATGCATTAGGAGCAGGTAGTAAATTCCAGGCAATTTTAATGCTTTGGTCTCGTAATTCTACAGAAGATGGCATTGTTGATATTCGGTGCTGTATCATTGCAATGGCATAATTACACCCCTACTTCTTTGCTTTCACATGTTTAAAAGAAAAGCCAAAGTGTCCAACTCCTTTATGTGGCGATTGCGTTTTAGCCGGCTTTCATTAGCTTTCAGCTTACATCAGCATACACCTCAACATGAAAACATCTGAAATCGGATTTTCTGCCAGACCGCACCAATTGCGTGGCGTTGCAGCCGAGTATAATGCCAACTATATCTCTCATTAACGGGTCTTCGACTAGACCTCCTCAAGTTGTTTTGCGACGGGCGTGATACAGCTTTTTAGTCTGTAGGACTTGTGCTTCAAGAGTGTGGGTAAGCCGCAATCAAGGGTATCCTTGTGGTCATCAGAAAAGGTCGAGAATGCATCAACGCAATAGTAGCGCTCTTAGTTATTCTCATCGACGAATGCTCAGTTGTCATCTGCCAATCGGTATGTAAGCCTAACGTGGGTGATCTTTTACAATTCGCGCGCTCAAGTCATTTTCCAAGTTCTATCTTCATGGCTGATTCAAAATATCTGCTTTTCTTTATAAGTTTGTCAGATGCGGCAATCACCAAAGCCCGCAGACGCATCCGTGGTCAAACATGGTTAGGCTGTAAGAGGGCCTTCAGGATGGAGGCAATTTAAATTTAACGTGTGTGAACCCATTGTGAGAACTCTATTGGAATTACTCTTGCGAAAGTTTACACCTTGCGAATCAATTGTCGAGACTCCGATGTTCCACTGCACTCTGATTCGCAAGGTGGGATGCATCTCAAGAATAAATCCAATGGAGCTCATACTATGAGTATATACACGTCAATTTTAATTGCCTTCATTTCGTAGGCTTTTCTTCTGTGTTGTGGTGGAATAAAACTCAGCGAACGGAGGGGTCAGGGCTACCGGCATGGCCCGGCGTCCACCCAGCTAGCTAGGCTGATACGTCTTGAAACATACCTCTTGGATGAGAGGCAGGAACACAATGTGAATCCGAAGACACCGGCAAACGCTGTCCTACAGCTCCCTATTAATGCACTCGCCTATAACGCTTTGTCAAAGACAATAAAGATGTCTCAAAACAAACAGCCTTTTCGTATTTGGCGTAGTCGAAGGGACGGGTAGAAGAATAAAGAAGTCAAAACAAATGCTGCCTTTGTAAATGACGCAAAGAGGATCTAGAACACTGTTAGCATGAACCACAGAGGCATCGCCTATGGGTCAAAGAGCTTGGCTGGTTATACTTGAAGCGAACATCCTGCCACCACAATTTAACCTAGTAGTAAAAATATTTTGATTTCCTAGTTCCTATTCCTTATGACGTTTTCCTTCCAATATTGTTATCTGACTCGAGATGCCAAAAAGGAAGAGTAGGAAGCACTACAGCTCCTTGATCGCGACTTCTGCAATCTTAAAAAATCAGATCTGCCATCTGATTCGTTACTTGTGGCTTATGCCGCATCGCCCTGATTGAAGGACCCTTTGTTCCAGACCCGCATAGGCAACACAAAAAGGAAGCGACACAGAAGACGAATTGCCTCAACCAGACGCGAGAGTATTTGCCAGTTTTATGTGCCGTGTCCACTTCAGTCTGAATAAAGAAAGGAGGTAGGGGAGCCAGAGGAGGGAAAAAGCGATTGAATGTAGTGAAGTGAATTGGTGGGCGTGTGGGTGAGATCGTGTTGGCGGAGGGTGGAGTTGAGATTAAATGAGCGGCTGGCTAAACAACAAACGAACAATTAAAGGGTGGAACTGCCTAGTTGGTCGTCTGGACGGATGAGTTAGGAGGCGAGGATGAAACGAGTGCGCCTTCGCACCCACACACGCACACGCTTCTACCTGTTTTGCGCGACATTAATTAAGGCGACTCCTCAACAGGGCGGAAAGGAAAGTGTGAAATGACACGCACAAACTTGGGCAAACAGACAGATAGGTGCAGATACATGGGGGAGACGGAGAAGGCGATCAAGGGCTGGAAGCTTGCATTCTTACTCGCTATTGTAGAGGACTAGGTGGGGGCATTTTCTACTGAAAGGAAAAGAATTAGGCAGTGATATAAGCAGGTAAGTTTGGCCAGTTTACAAGTTGCAAAGTGGAAGCGATACGCTCGCCTTCACTCTCGAAGAGGTAAGTGGAGGGTGGGAGGCGGCGTGGTGTAGGACATAGGAGGGATAGAAGGAAAGGAATCGTAAACAAGATAAAGTTTTGGATAGAGCGTGATTTGGTCAGCTCTAGTATAATCTGTGCAAGCCTGATCTAAGTTATGAATCTTTGCTTTATTTAATCATGCCATAATCGGAAGTAAGAACTGAGGAGAGATGAAGAGGAACTTACAAAGAGAGCGCTGGCAGCCGATGAGGTAGGAAGATGGTGCAGGAGAGAATTGATGATGAGTTCGGAGGAAGGGAAGATGAGAGAAGAGTAAGAGGTGCATGGAAGCGGGACGTTCCCGGGTAACTGAAGCAAAAAAAATAAAAATAAGGAACTGAAAATTACGGAGTGTTCACTCCTTTTTCAGTTAAGTTAAATAAGTGGAACGCATACGGTGGGAGATAATGGTGGAGAGCCCATTGAACGCAGGAGGAGGTAAAGGACACTCTCCGAGGATGCTTTTAATTGGGCATGGGGCTGAAGACATAGACTGGAGAGCTCCTCTAAACCCATTTCGAAGACATCATCATCCTTAATATTTGCGATAAAGAGAAAAAAAGACCTCAGGTCGCACGGCATGGAGATGTGTTGATTGTATTAGGCGGGCAAAATTCAAGTGTTGATGTTGACTTTAATGATAACGTGTGAAGCGACTCTAAGAATGAGGTATACACGATAGATCAGACAGTTCTGCCTACCTTCCTTTTCCTATTTTATGCAAACCTGTTGTAATTCAGCCGAGGTGACTGGTCTGCTCTGTTCCGATCCAGCATAATCCAGTCAGACCTAGTTTAGCCTAGTCTCGTGTACCGTGCTACAGTGCCTCTAGCGTGAAATATGAATATTGAGCTGCTTACCTGGTGATTACAAACGCATGTAGGCGACATTTGATTGCTTCTTCTCTGCTGTGGCTTTTCTGCTTTCTCTCTCATCTCAGAATGAAGTGAATGTGGCACATGAAACTGGCGAAAGCTGTCACGCTAGGTTTGGACGATTTGGCTCCTGTGTCGCCACTGTTCTGCATCTGCACAAGCAACATAAAATAAAGGCGCTCGTTAATCAAAGTGATGCATTGAAAGTAACAAGTAATGAATTAGTTGACAGAAGTACTTTTCTATGCAGAAGTCTCAAGAGGAGAGCTGCAGCACCTCCCACTCTTCCGCCTTGGAACTTCGAGTCTAACAACGATATCAAAGAGGGAACGACATAAGCATTACTTAAATCCCCTTGGAAATGAGAAAGTCGACATCCAAGTCAAGCAGATACTGTCAGTTAGGGAATCCGATGACCCACCTCGCCAGGATTGATTCGAATCTAGCGGATGTGAGTTTTTGATATGTATTCCCAAATTTTTGCTACGCATTACGAAAGGCACTATCAGTAAATGCATTTCTTAGGTGGTAGCAAATTAGCATGAATATTTAGCTAAAAGAGACAAAAGAATGATTGACGCAGAAGTGGAGGGGTGAGAAGCCTTCTAAATGAAATAAGTGAGGGTAAGGAAGGGGAAGAGAGGATTGGAAATAAACTCCATGGGATAACTCTACACAGTGCTGTGGCACGGTGTTATTTATTTTTTCCTTCCATCCCTAAACTATTCACTCAGGTACTCATCCATCCATGTGACTAAGTAAAAGGCGAACAAATTCGGAAATATTAATGGCCCACTCAAAGCGGCCGGTCGTAGTTTCCCATTCCCGTGTGATTTACAACGGACATCAAGTAGGGTAAGGGGTGAGAATGGCACCGAAATGGATCATGGACCGGATGAGAGAGAAAGCAAAGGCAGAGAAGGAAAGAGTAAATTATCTGCATAATCCACTGCTAAAAGGGAAGAAAACAGCTTAGCAAGCATTTACTATGCTCTTAATCCGTCAAGCAAACTATTCTCCTTAAAAACGCATTGCTCGTTTTACCCTAATCGAACTTGTTTCCTTTGTACCATATTCTCACACATCCGCATCGTTAGTGTTCCAATCTGAACCATTCTAGCTTTGGCATGGGCGCGCATATTTTGCCCTGCTTTCGCATCTTTTATCACTCTTTTCTCTCAGTATTCTTTACAAATATAGACAATTCACACATAGATTTTATAATGAGAAATGCTGCAAGGACTTGCAGAATGAAGTAAGTTGCTGAACCTCATTTCTGAGTGACCGCGATCTATGCCCGTAATCTTCCAGCTTTCTTTGCCAAAAGAGACATTTTAAAATGAAAAGTTTTGCAATCTCTTTAAAAAAAGAACGAGCAGCTAATTCTTGATTCTGGTCAATTCTGGAACAGCATGGATAAGAGTGAAAGGAGCTCTGTACACTTGCTGGTCCTGAATTCGCCGCCTTGATCATACCTGAATTGTGGGATTGCAAAATGAGTGCTACCGCCAGCAATTGCAGCAGGGAATCTGCTATCGAGCCTTAATACTGATCATTTCTAGAGTGAATTTGCAGATTTATGTGCTATCGCAACTTTCTTTTGCAAAATTGGCTACTCACAAACCCGCATACAAAAGTGTCAGATCTTATCAGGAGAAATGCCGCAAACAATTACGGAAGGGAGCAATATGTTAAATTTCGTTTTGAATTAACGTAAGATCAAAAGGAAACAAAAGCGTTATGCTCGAGACCCTTGCTAAAAACGTTCATGGAATGAAACACGCACAGAGGAGTTCGATTGTTTGAGTGTGCGCATTCGCGCATTATCACTTTTCGCACCAACTTAAGCGCTCTTACCATCGACCAAAGCCTGGTTTTCGCGACAAAATACGAAAACTGCTGCAAGTAATTACTGAATGGAGTAGGCTGCTGTGTTTTGAATCTTATTGATTCTAGGCCGAAATGAACAGAATATGGTGCAGTTTTATATGCTTGTGTCATCTCAGCCTCTTTACCATTGAGGCTTCCTCGACTATCGACGGTGTCCAAATATTATCGTGCAACACGAGGAACATCATAGCTGCTAGGGACGGAATAAGGAGCTGCGTACGAAAATAGATAATTGCAGATTACAACCAGGGAAATATGTCACAGCTGAGTGCCTATGCTATCTAAGTTTTCGTATCAAATCATCGGCATTACACTGCGGCCATTCCCAAACATCAAATGTCTTACAATTGAACTGCAACTACTTGGAAGGGAAACAACCTAACCTTTGTTGCCGAACCTTAGTTAATTCTAGGTTAGAGTAAAAAGCATGGCGCAGCTGATGTTTGCACTTTCCGTTATTTTCGCCACATCAAACTCTTTTTACAGCCGCAAGACAAAGTGGTGTGGTTTAACAGGATCCTTGCCTTTTTAATGTTATAGCAAACCGTCGGTAAGGGTCTTGTTGGAAACACTTTCAAATCAAAGTAGGAATGGCATAAAACACAGCACACTCGAGTTAATTTGCCATTGTTTCACATGCGTACTGTAATTTTTTCTTCGCCTCGAAGGCCTCCAACTACAACCCGGTAGCAATTGAATAACTTGAATTGACCAGCACTTTTAAACATAGCTCGCAGATGTAGGCGGTTCAGTAATTCGTGTAAGGGAACTTTACTTCCCACTAATAAATAAAATGTTGGGAATAAGGCTTAAAGCCGAGGTATTAAGTAGCTGTTGTTAACTTAGGCATGAGAGGTTTGTTAGGAAACCATGAATTACAATTTATTCTTACCTGAGTCATGTGCGAAGTAATGCCAACGGAGCGACCCTGATTCCGAATCAATCGCCGGCGAACTCATGCTCAGCTAGCTATGTTTCAGTTAGACGCGATGCATTCTTGTGAATTCCTATGCCGCAACGCCAGCTCACCAAGTAATCCTCAGTAGTTAAGACGAGTTCTCAAAATTACATTGCGCACCTTTGCCATGACTATGACAATGCAATGCAGCAACGAATTAAATATTCCGGAGAGGCAGAAAGCAATTAACGCTATTAACCTTGAAGAATGCTGATTAAACTAGTAAAAATAAAGACTTGTTTCAATTAACGTAAAATGCAATCCACAGTTGACTTATGTCCTGAAAATTACAGACGTATTTTGTATCTATTTTTATTTTCGTTTTTGGAGCGATGTTTGGTATATTCCTTAACGAATAAGTCGTATGAGCATTTTGGGGGAAAATTTATCATTAATTATATGTATTAGCCAATATTTCGTACAAATTTTTATTTATTTGCATTTCGTTCTTTTGCTTTCAGACAGGATACAAAATAAACGCGCCTTATCCATTCCTTGCAAGTATTGCATCATCTTCAAATCAAAAAAGTGATCGCTCTTGCTCACTGTAGTTAAGGCTCACAGTAAACACCGTTAACCAGTGTTATATGTCATTCTAGGTACTCATTTCCTCGTATCGTGTCCCACAACATGGCATAATAAAAGCGAGAGACATTTATCCACTTAATTCATGCATAATAAGCCTTTTAATGTGTAACTAGGCCCCAAATGTTCACGATGAAAAGCAATTGCAGCGTGAGGATAAGCGGAAAAGATTATACAAAGTAATTAACAGTTCCTATTGAAAGTGAGGCAGGCCCACAATTACGCAGCAGTGAGGCGATACGCGCATGCTAAAAGTGCAAGTATTACTGCATCAAGTGTTCCAAGTGTCTTGTCAATTGTAAGCGATCAACGCGTTAGATTTAATTTCAGTCGCAACGTGAGACGGAATCCTAGACACCATTCTAAATCGAATTCTACATCAGCTCACCCAAAACCAGCAACATTATTGTCGATACGGGTCAATTGCAGGCTTGATATTTCTCTTTTGGATTTTAGAGATCAGGCGGTGGCATGGTAGGCCCTTTGGTATCAAGAGAGGTCGATTTACAGATTTAATGAATTCTAAAAGATCGGTAGGAAAGGGGTGGCACCGCTGATAAAAAGAGTGTCAGAGTATGCAAAGCCCCTTCCTCCTCTCACCAGTTAATCAACTAAATGATGAAATAGGGTATAACTTGCGACTAGTCAGAGCAATAGCTGTAAAAAAACCCAAAGCCTCCAACTTTCCAAAACCCAGCTTCACAAAATAAGCGTTTGAAAAACCGTAAAAATGTATTCCGTGAGAAGTAATTTCACGTTAGACATTTGATGAGAGGACAAGGATGTTGGTTATCTACATATATTACGTTATAAAATAGCAATAAGTCACGACATCGCCAAGAGTTCAGTGTTGATAAATGTGTCAACGTAATTGTGACCCTGAGATTGGCAGAATTGAATTGCAGACGAGAATGCCAGCATGCATTTGCTGTGATGATGCAGTGGAAAGCTGTTTTGGCTAGTAGAAGGGAAGAAAGGGTGAGCAATGAAGGCATGCAGACGCTGGCGACCGCGCTACGTGGCGGCTTCTGGTCTGCGTCGCACCATGGAGGTTGTGCTACGTTGGTGCGGGTTAGTACACATGTGGGTGAGGCTAGTGGAAAGCTCGCAGCGGCGTAGAGACCTCTGGTGTCCGTCCAGCCATGGAGGTAGGGCTACGTCAGTGTGGGTTTCTTCATGCATGCTGGAGCATAGTGGAAAGCCCGCGGGCGGGCGGTTGCTGGCACACTTTACTCCTTCCTTCTTATTCACTCCCCACCCAACATTACCCAACTCCTCCTCCTCCTCCTCCTCCTCCTCATCCTTCCGTCTCCTTCCCTACCCATTTGTGCGCCTTCACATCCATGCCACTTCCCATCACGCATCGCCTTAACAACCAATGAAGCCATCGCCATGGCGCACATCTCATCCAAACACATGGGTGGTGCATACCGAAAGCTTCCATGCTTTAGCCTCTTAGTGGGCCCACCAACTGCAATGCGAATCGTGCACATCTGCATGGCGACCAAGGCATGCGTGTGGGCATGCGACGAGAAATTGCACCGAAAGTGTTCTGTGTGGATAAATGTGTCAACGTAATTGTGACCCTGGGATTGGCAGGATTGAATTGCAGACGAGAATGCCAGCATGCATTTGCTGTGATGATGCAGTGGAAAGCTGTTTTGGCTAGTAGAAGGGAAGAAAGGGTGAGCAATGAAGGTATGCAGACGCTGGCGACCGCGCCACGTGGCGGCTTCTGGTCTGCGTCGCACCATGGAGGTTGTGCTACGTTGGTGCGGGTTAGTACACATGTGGGTGAGGCTAGTGGAAAGCTCGCAGCGGCGTAGAGACCTCTGGTGTCCGTCCAGCCATGGAGGTAGGGCTACGTCAGTGTGGGTTTCTTCATGCATGCTGGAGCATAGTGGAAAGCCCGCGGGCGGGCGGTTGCTGGCACACTTTACTCCTTCCTTCTTATTTACTCCCCACCCAACATTACCCAACTCCTCCTCCTCCTCCTCCTCCTCCTCCTCATCCTTCCGTCTCCTTCCCTACCCATTTGTGCGCCTTCACATCCATGCCACTTCCCATCACGCATCGCCTTAACAACCAATGAAGCCATCGCCATGGCGCACATCTCATCCAAACACATGGGTGGTGCATACCGAAAGCTTCCATGCTTTAGCCTCTTAGTGGGCCCACCAACTGCAATGCGAATCGTGCACATCTGCATGGCGACCAAGGCATGCGTGTGGGCATGCGACGAGAAATTGCACCGAAAGTGTTCTGTGTGGATAAATGTGTCAACGTAATTGTGACCCTGGGATTGGCAGGATTGAATTGCAGACAAGAATGCCAGCATGCATTTACTGTGATGATGCAGTGGAAAGCTGTTTTGGCTAGTAGAAGGGAAGAAAGGGTGAACAATGAAGGCATGCAGACGCTGGCGACCGGGCCACGTGGCGGCTTCTGGTCTACGTCGCACCATGGAGGTTGTGCTACGTTGGTGCGGGTTAGTACACATGTGGGTGACTCTAGTGAATTGCTCGCATTTGCTGGTGTGCACGCGCGCAGCGATATTATTGCTTCGAATCCTTTTGTGTCCACCCTACCATTGAATTTGCTATTCGGTTTGGGTGATTTTAGATCCCAATTTTTTTTTCCTTTTTTTGCTTCCTTCATTATCAATTTTTTATCATTTAGTTTTATTTTTTTCTATTGGCATTATTCCACTGGTACTTTTGCCTTTTGAAAAATTTCTTCTGGTTCAGCTGCTTCCATGGTAGTCGGGGCCAGTTGTTTTTAAATAGCAGTCAACTCTGGCTGTCTTGTGAGTCTTTCTTTATTTTGCTTTTTAAAACGTGAGAAATGCGGCCGATCCCTTGTACAATGCAGTTGATGAAGCCGCAATCGACAATTACATTAATCTTTAAAATAGCGATCATCCCTTTTGAAATAACACTACTGTGTTCTCAAGTTTTAGGCCGAAATACATGAGAGCTTCCAAAATTTGTAATCGATAGCAAGGGATTTTAAATACCGTTCTCAGATTAATTTGTCTCCTGGAAGCTCTATGCAATCAATTAACATGGCAATATTTCATTCACTCTTCGAAGACTTGACTGACGAATGGGCCAAACTTTAATAGAGAAATGGCATCTGAGGATCGGTTTTCTTCAGACCATGTGGTTATCCTTTAGCAGCAAACAGACAATGCCATGGATGCCATTGCTGCATTAAGTTTTTACTGTGCATAAGGGATCTTAGGATCTTATTTTAGTTCATCGCTTTTGTAATGGGTAGGCAACGATAAATCAGGTAATCACGGTGATTTCGCGACTTCGTAGCAATCCGTTGACGCCTCTCTGACGCCAATTTTTGACCTCTGCACCTCGGTCACACGGCCAATACACGCTGGCTTACTCTGATAACGATAGGCGCCGGAAACCTTTACATGAGTTGCTCTTATGCTTTGTTTCTACTTTCATTACGTTTGATTTAGCCTGTTGTCATATTACTAGCGATTGCACGCATAGCTAGCAATTCAGGCATGCAATTGATTACAACGTAAAATTACTGACTTACCACCTAAAAAAGCTTAGAAGATAAGTGACTACCTTGACGCCCCAAATCTGGTCAATTTCTGCTAGGCTAATCCAGGATGGAGGTGGATTCTTTCCACAAGTCAATTCTCCACTCCCATAATGAGACATTTATAAGGAAACCCAGGTGGACAGACGTCTCTACCAGCTGCTTTACTCACAATCTTCTGACTTCCACTTGAAATGCTTCCACAGCTCTTCGATGCAGTGATAAGCAATCCGATTCTTATGGACGCTTGCAATTCATAATCAAGCCTAACCGATTAGAAGGAATTATATATTTCGGTTATTTTCATAGCTCCATCCCCCATTCGAAGTAACATTAGAAACGTATGTAACAATTTAAAGCAACGGTTTTATTTGTCAATAGGCCTTTAGCAAACAAGATGCCATTTTACTCGCAGCCTACTTGCCTGAGGGTATATTGTTGTACAAAAGGACATATGGATTATATTGCCAGTCGAATATGACATTTAAAGAAGTGTTGCAGGTGGTACATTTACAAATGCCCAATTCATTTAAGTGGATCCATTGCACTTCTATGTGGAAGTGCAACAAGCCATCTCATAATCTCTTGCACTCTAACAGGTACTAATTATTGCAGCCATTTTCAACACCTTCTGCATATCAAAGTTCATTTCAAAGGGCATCCTTCGTTTTACTAGATGCGAAGTTTCGATTTTATTTCATTTTGTCCCATTTCATGCCACTCAACAGTTTGCATATTAGGTTGCAAACAACAATTTTCTAATTACCGCATGAACTCACATGCCTCGAACGTGGCTACTGTGGCTCATCTACGAGTAAGTTAATTTTACTTCACACAATCCTCGCTGGGATGTGCTTTGGGCCTAGTTCCTGCACTCCATCTAAAGTGCTGACCCTAGAATGCGGAAATAAACTTCCATAAATGCTAAAATTCAATGCGCTGTATAATTTTTGGACCATGCGTCATGGTTTGGATGACCATGGTTGAGCGAGAGATTCGTGGAAGAGATATGCAATCTCAGCTGTCAGGGTTATAAGGCTGATGCTTCTATTTTGACCCCAGTCTTCAGGCCTTTGTATTGAGTGCAATGACCACGTAGGAATGAAAAATAGTTATTAGGGCTGTGCTCATTCAGACTACGCTTTATCTTCAGTTGCTGCTGTCATTTTTATTACCAACGGATTCGTGATCACTCACCGCTTATTAGTTAAAATGTGTATTCTGACAGGCACTGTAGCAGTGTTGTGACAGTCTAAAACTGCTCAGAATAGGAGTGCTTTAGAGCCCTAAATGCATGGCTTAGACCTCATTTTAACTGGAAGTTCTAAATGTCAGCTTCCCTATGCGTCCAATTTTTGCAGAGAAACATAATAGCATTAAAAGAGCTACCCACTCATGCATTCACACATTCGCACCATCAGTTTTGATGTGGTGCGAGTGCACGACGCTAGAGTGGACAGCTGCAAAGGAAACATGACATGGTAGAGCCGAGACGATGAGGTAGGCACAACTCACCTGATTCAAAAGTGCTCTAACCTCCGAGCTAAGAACACAGCCAAACATAATTCTCCTAGTGCTTCCCTGTTCACCAATGCATTTCGCAATTCCACTGATCACACTTCAACTATCGCGAAGCATAGTATCTGGCCGAAGTAGAGGGGTTGACAACAGGAGTGAATAAAGTGAGTAGGAGAAGCAAAGTGAGGGGACATGAGAAGTGAATATAAGGGGTGAGTATGAAGGTGAAGGAGTAGGAGGGAATTGGTAGTTAGTGAGTGAAGAGGAAATGGGGGTAGATGGTCGGTGGTGGTGAGACATGTCGGTAGGTTAGAGCATCGACCTGATAAAGTGGATGTCGAGGACTCTAGCCTCTCACCAGGCATGATGACATTTTATCTCCCAACGTTAGTCAGATCTACTGCTCCTCCCTCTAACGTTAAAGTAGGCAGCTCGTTCATCCTTTTTGCTGCAATTTGTTATTAGACAGACATGGTGATACTACAAGCAGCGGGAAGACGAAAGATTTTACGGCTCCGGCAGGGCTCCAACATGCAGTTTTCTGATCTGCAGTTAGACGCCCTATCCAGTAGACCACGTAGTCAGCCGTCATTTCACAAGCGGTTATTTCACATCACACCCAATACATTTTGACAAAGAGGTATAAACCGTTTCATTCCTCCTGTTTATGGCTTTTTGCGCTAACTTGTAAAATCGCGATTCGTGATCAGTGAATAATTGCGACATGACTGAATTGTCCGTCAGATAACAGCGTCATGATCTTAAAATTTGGACTCCTAGTAAAGGTGGTATTAGATACAGCTCCACTGGACCCCACTTTTTACTAACTAAGGATGGACTTTAGGTTACGATTTCCACAAAATCAGGTCATAGCACCCTTTTTAGCATCGTAAGTACAGCTTTCCCTTTACTAAATGGTGCAGTTGGAAGCATTTTAATTTTCAAGACGAAGTTTGCCACCTCAGCAGGCAAAGAAAGGGACCGCCTTAAATGGCTGGTTTCTTGTTGTTGAAAGGAAGGTAATAGCTTTCATTTGATTCATCAGAGGATATCGTCATCTTGAGGAGGACTGTTAATCAATTTTTTGCTGTCTGTGGAACTCTATGTGAACAATGGCACTTTTACTGAATGGCGGAAAATTGCATAATAGGATAAAAATGCATGAGGCGAACAATCAGACTTGATAGAACAAGATTTTTTAGCGTCTACTTGACCCACGTATACCCTTGCAACAATAGTATGTGCAATTGTAGAGAGATCGCTGGCGATAGCTGGGTAGGGGCTTGAGAAAACCAAATCGAATCTCTAAAATACAAGGAGAACCTACACAGATTGTCCTTGTTAGTGTTTCAAGCGCATAAGCTAAGAACTGAAGCAATTAAAGCGTAAAAAGCTCAACCAGGCCTTAATTTTATGTAAGGGAAGCACAGTTGGAAGTCGCTGACAAAAGTCTCAAAATACTCCAATTCCAGTTTATTTCAATCGGTAAAATTTTAGAGCGGCAGTATGATGACCGTGCTACTGCATTCACACTGATGAAGCTAGAAAAGGCTGACAAGTGCTAGTAAACGAAATTGCTCTCTTAAATACTTTGAATGCTAGGTAGTAATCACGCAAAGAAGTGGGATCTGTCGGCCGATCCTAATAAATTCGATTGGTTTAAACTTGCTAACTAATATGACGACATATTATTATGAAGCTATGCATAAATAGCTTCGTCCAAGTAAGTGTTTATGCACTTTCGTTGAGTTGACCTCACCGAAACTGGTAACCTGATTTCAAATCGAATTTGTAGTGGTGATGAGATTTTTCTAGATGCGTAGGCCACTCAAACGGGAGCACCTGAAATGCCTGTTTGATCGCCTTCATTAGATGTGAGACAACAAGTGAACGCAAATCTCTTTGCAGGGTAGTTTTCATCGGTTTTTGATGTAAGACAAGTAAACTGGTTTTGCTCTGAGCTTTATGAACTGCGAATAAATTATGGCTCTATCTATTCACTTTATTAGTTCTAGGAGTATGAATGCCAAGGATGGAAAGACTAATCCCTTGTAGCTTACACTCGGTTGTGCCGCGTGTACGACAGGCACAGGTCACTGAATGGGAACTAACTCATTCACACACTTTCATCAACTGCCTTTATTACCTCAGTTATTCACATGCCGAAGTACATGTGCTCTGTTTGCCCACCACAAACATTCGCATCTGCAAAATGAGGATAGTTTTTAAAGGGCATAACTCACTACACTGTGCTTAAGCCACGGCGAATTATGACTTAGCTAGCTTCGTTAAATCAACCAAAATGCTGTCTCGGCTGCACTTTTACCATGTTGTCCAGTTATGTGTTGGGTGCTTGGCTGATGGAACAACTCAATGTAGATGCATTGCATTGCACATGTGGGGTGCAATGGACATTTTGGAATCATTAGAAGCCATTTAACAATATGACTTCCTACCATGACCTCCATTTCATCTGACCAATTTGTTCAGCATATTATTCAATCCTGTCAAGTCGCTCGATGGTGGTACTAGCCATCACACCGATTTAAAGGTACAGCAACATATCGACATTTTGGACCAACCGGCGAAGTAAAAGACACCATGAGTATATTCAAGCTGCATTCAGCCTTCTTACTCTCCTGCCCTCTTCACATATATGGCTTTGTACAAAGTAATTTGAAGAATCTTGTCTTCTCCCCCCCAAACACAACCATTCCTCCTCATACCAGCTCACATTAACTACCTACAAGCTAAGCGCTAGGCACCTTTAAAGCCATTTTGAGGCTGAGCAGCAGTGTTTTTTTACTTCCTAGCAATTCACTACATATTTGACAGTTGATTTGGAACACCAAATAGAGTCTGCGCTTTGAAGTGCACCCATCATCTGTGCCACCAAACTGCAACCCAACAGTCCCGTATCAGACGAATTTACTTTTGACAAAAGTAAGTATTCAGTCCACAAGTAGCGTTGTGAAGCTTTATATTTTTGCGAGTATTTTCCAATGATTGAATACCCTCAAGTTCCGTTAAGTAGGGCTAGTGGGACCGCTGCAATTTTGAGACAATGCCAAGGCCTTCTACTGGTAGCAGATAGTAAAATGACTTTGCATGCATGTTTGCCGCCTTTGCTTATTGTATGCGATGTGTCAGCTTTATGTTTAGGTAGAGGAATTATGTGGAGGCCAAGGGTGACCTCACTTGTCTGTTTTAAAGCCACAATGTTTGCAATCCACAACGATTGGCGGCCTTTAAAAGTAGAGATGATTCCACTAGTCTTAAATTTGGAATGGCCAAAGATATTTAATAGCAAAGAACAAGTAATACATATGAGCGTAACTCCAAAAGCCAAGAAGGAGTAGTCGCACACAGTCACGCAAACCACCGCCTTGGATGGCTCTGCCAGCAGTGTGGAGGTTAATGCAGGTATTATTGACGAGACCCACTACCTATTTACTGATTCAGCTAGGCCAAAGACGTAGGTATCAAAATGAGGAAAGGAACAATAAATGCACTGACAATGGCATTGACATTCTCAATAGACATTGATTGGACCTCTGATGTCACTGCCTCATTTGAAAATAGGCAGGTTCTTTTAATTGCGTGCATTTAAAGCCCTATTACTATGAAACTAAAGTAGTGGTCTGTTGACCCATGACATGCAGCGGCTTCTAAAGAGCCAATGAGGAGGGTCAACACAGAAGTACAAATCTGCATAACGTTACAATATGGGTTCAAAGCAAAGCTTGTACAAGAATCGCATAAGAGAAATCCAGTGGATATTCAAAATTAGTCAGAAAAGGCGGCGACCCCATCAGATGGTAATCTATTTCAAAACAAACAAGTATTTGTGGAATTCAAGACCAAAACTTATTTAGGAATCAGTTCCATAAAGCGCAAGATCTTTATTATGCATTATCTGAGGTTATTTAAATTCGAAAACATCCACAAATATGTGAGATTATAAAAGGAGCAATGATATATGTCTTCCTTTAGAGCAGAAAAGAAGCATATTAAGCATTCAAAATGACCAATTGAGAATCAGGAAGACGGGCTAAAACAAAAGAATAAAAATAACCTCCAATTTCCTCTAAACAAAGGTTAAAGAAACATAATATATGCTTAGATTTGGCATAAATAAAAATTAAAATTCGGGTTGAAGAACCTTATTCGCGGGAAATAAGGCAGCAAAATAAAGCGCATATTTATGCAAAACATCGAAAAACCCAATAAGAGGGTAATAATGCAAAGAATTTCACAAATGCATAAAAAATGCAAAAAATGCCGAACACACAGGATGGAGATACACGGCACGCGATTGATATATCACATTATTCATTTGTTCTTATTTACTCTCCTCTTAACATTATTCTCCTCATTTTCAATCATCCGCTTTCTTCCCTACCCAGTTGTGCGTCTTTACAGCCGTGGCACTTCATATCACGCACCGTCTTAACAACTAATGAAGCCATCGCCATAGTCTTTATCTCATCCAAACAAATAAGTGATCAATTTGAATGACTTCCATGCTCTGGCCTTTTAGTGAGCCCACGAACTGCAATGCAAATCATGCATGTCGGGATGGTGAACAAGGCATGTGTGTGGGCATGCGACTAGAAAATGCACCCAAATAGTTCAGTGCGGATAATTATGTCAACGATATTGTGACTCTACGACTGGCGGGATTGAACCGCAGGCGAAAAGGCCAGCATTCATTTGCTGCGATTATGAGTGGAGAGCTATTTTAGTAATAGGGAAGAAAGGGTGAGCGTTTGGTATTCATAACCTAGACAGCGCACGCTATCTGGTATTTTAAACACAAAGCATATAAGCAAATCTCGTTTGAATGGTTCCTATCAGTTAAGTTTCCTGTCTTTAAAACATGTGGCAATCAAAGTGCACAAAATTTAATGCCATTAGCTAAAAATTGTGTTGCAATATGCTGGATTTAAAAACGGTTTACTAAGCCATCGTCGATGGTATTAGCTAACCAAGTAAGTCAAGGAGGAGCAGGGCTGCAAATAAGTGAACAAGCGTATCTAAGGATTTGCAATTCAAAATCGGCTACTAATATTTTGGATAGCAGAGAATGATGCCATGAGTTAAGGTGGAAAGCAGGGACATGACATGTCCTCTACTGCGATCGCCTCTAGATAAGTAACTGGCACTCGCGCGAAAGGAATACGAATCTAATTAAAATCACGAGGGTAGGGTGCTGGAGTTGCAACCTTGGGTCTTTGTGTAGGTCTTTGTGACTACCACAAGAAACATTGGCAATTTTAGGATATGTCACAACACAAACTGAAGAGAGGAAACAGGCCACCCATGACCATTGTTTCTAAGCCCCCGAATTCATTATTGCTTGGCAGAATAGCAGAACCAATCGACTTCAGTGGAGAAGATGCCAGCGAATGATTTCAGTTTATAAACAAGTTAGCGATCTGCGATATATCAAGTCAAACTATTCTTCTGTCATTGAAGAAAATATTTGAATTCGCGTATGACTGATGGAGAGCTAAGCATAAATGGCGACCTTTATATTTGAATCCTCTCTACAACTTGACGAAAAGCCGGTCAGTACAGTCTTGCAAAGTCAAATGGGAATGGCCTTTGTTGCCGTGCATTTTTCAGGTCGGGCTAAAGTCTGTAGTCCACTTAAGCAGCAATAGCAGCAAGACATCAATGCATTGTTGGATGGAAGATGTACTATTGAGATCCTTCAAGGTGGCGAAACCGATACTGACAAAATATGCTGAAATTTCTCCAATGGGTGAGAAAAAGTCATCCAAACTAGACATTGCTTCTTCCTTTCACGAGGCACATTGACACCTCTCTTCAGCACTGCCTTCATTTCTCTAGCTAAATCTTATTTTCTCATCAGCTGTCAGATTATACAAATTAAAATGAAAAAAAAGATGGAAACGAGATGGCTAGATAAAAGATGCTGCCCGTTCAACACTGTTCCACACTGTTAGTTACTTGGCAACACAGATGACGAATTTGAAGTAATCATGGCTTTACATATCAGTACACCAAGAGAGAAATCAGAGAACAAGTACGTAAAAGCCGAGGCCGGACTGATGAATCAGAACAGCCACAACAAAGCCCATTTTGACCTGTCTTGCTGCTCCTATTTCCAGTTGATGACAACGGCTTTTTGATTTACCCACCACAAGCCCAACTCCGAACTGTCGTGAAGAGGAATGCTCTGCAAACTTATGGTACGGTAGTTATTAGTCAACCGAAATTTCTTAGGTCAAGAGAAATGACATCTCTACTGTTTTCTTGTCCAGGGTTATTGTCCACTCTTTAATCAGGAGTAACTTATGCATGCTATGAATTTAATTTGTCAACAGTTCATCTGATCAGTTAAATTAACTTAGACTGACAACTATTTATATTTAAATCAAGGGTTTGTGGGATACCAGTCAATGTGCCGCATTCAGTTTCTTCGATTCGTGCATTGTGCAAATGAGGCTGCATTCAGAGCACGTGTTAAGGAATGCTGCCATTTTAATGACAGTACCCACTTACCAATATGGACACCTCAGCAAATAAGGACATCTGTTTGTGGCAATGCGAGGTCGCCGTTACCTCACTATTTAGGCATGGAACTCGCCCTGAGTCGAGATCTCACCTGCGTTAGCACTATTTGGTCTTTGTGCTATATTTGCACTTCAGCCTATGAACGCGCACTAAATTCAAAAGAATAATATGATGAAAAAGGAAGGCTCATACTGCTAAAATGAACCAGGACTGGGATACGATAGCATATTTAGTAATGTTCCATACAGCGGCCAGCGTTGAATGACATTGGTGAGCATGTCTCGCGTCATCATGATTGAATTCTTTTTCCATCATCCAGTGTGGAGCTCGATCAGTGGAAAGTGTTGCAAGGTCTATGGTGGTGCCATGCTTATTGTTTAGAGAAACAGGATTAACTTAATTCGAGACATGGCATTAGGATGTATTTGGTTCCCTGCCTCTTCAGTTTGGCCAAATATGTGGCACCATACTGTAAGGTGATGAGAACCAAAGTACACATTCGGTTCCGATTCCGGTGTTATTTCGACGAGAAAAAAGATGTTGTCCTAAGTTCTGCTACGCCTCATTACGCTTGATGCAACGTAGTGGCGAAAAATATTGATTGAAGTGAGAAGTACAAGGTCAGAAGGGAAAACCGCGTCAACTCTAAGCTATTACCATAAGCAGGGAGGGGGCTTCTCGCAAAAAGAAATTGTCACCATCCTTAATCCTAAGCAAATGCCAGCGGAAAATTTATTTCGGGTGACGAAAAGGACATGTATGCAGAAGGCGTCGAATTCGAAGAAGGCTGAAAGGATATTTCACTCGTGAATTACCACGTGTTCTTCCAAATGAGGGTGAAAACCGCAATCCATATTGGCCCATTTTAGTGCTTTGCAAATGCAGGCTCCCCTCTGGGACGCTTTAGTAAATATTATTTTATACTTTGGCATTTATCCATGCAAACAGCTCTTACTTAGTAACCATCTTACATAATGCCGTCTATTGTAGTAAAAGTTCTGGTGCAGTCGAAAAAGAACGCAGCTCTTACATGTTGGCTAGGAACCCTAAAAGCACCACAAAATGAACGAAAGAGGTGTATTTTAGGTATTTTGCGTCTTTCCAATACAGCTGACGAGAATTTCTTTCGATTTAAAGTGCACGTACTTTGATGGACCGAATTTGAGTGCCGATATCACCGCATAAAATTATTGCTGCATTTTTGGAATTCGCACGAATAATAGATAAACAGTACTAAGGTTTCAAACCCGCAATCACACAAATGCTTACACAAGCACCTGCTAAACACGTGCTTAGGCACGGTAACCCACTTTTCCGTTGCACTTAAGTTTACTTTATTATATATTGCCTCTGCGTATCAAATGTTGAGTGCTGCCACTGAAAAATTAAAGGCTGAGCAACCATTATTAAATAAAAGTATACACGATTGCAGTTTTTGGAACGACATGGTGGGGATACAAGATCCATCATGGAGCATTATAGTAACTCGGAAAAACGTCTGGCTAGTTCATTACAAATTGTGTGTTCACGTGCTTAAATTCATGACAAAATCGTGACAATGATAGTCGCACTTGAGGAGATGAACAACCACCCGAACAAATCAATTTTTCGTTAATCATCTAAACTGGTAATTTGCTGCAAAGGTCCTAATAATTATCTATGCACAAGTAGTATAAAGCGCACATACACCACACTTTTGGCGGGATGAATTGTGACAGTTATTTACATTTTTATCAAAAATATAATGTGGTGCACTT
Source organism: Taenia hydatigena (assembly GCA_036345935.2). Classification (NCBI taxonomy): domain Eukaryota; kingdom Metazoa; phylum Platyhelminthes; class Cestoda; order Cyclophyllidea; family Taeniidae; genus Taenia; species Taenia hydatigena. Next base: position 149,686 of record JADWOT020001242.1, on the reverse strand, counting down.
AGCGACAATGGCGCATAGTTTATGCATCACTCTGCATTCGTCTAAACGAAGTTTGAGCAATGCTAGAACGACGCCGCACCGCCCAGAGGACGACGCTTAAATGGGTGCCTGATTCATGCAGCAACTTAAATCAGAATTTCGCCGACATGTTCTTACCCTTTGCATTCCCTAAATGCCGAAATCAGACCAGCGTTTGATTTCTCATTTAGCTGATGGGGCATACTGCCAGAGGGCACTGTTGCGTTTCATAATCAAAAGCTGGAGAGCACACGCTATCTGGCATTTTTAACGCTGAAGTCTCAAAAATGCTTATCAATAAACTTCTGTGCATACCAAAGCAGATCAGAGCACAAACAACAAACTTTTGCTTACTTTGCAAATTACAGCGATCAACGCTCATAAAGGAGCTCAGCTTAGCCATTGAATGCGCTCGCTTAAGCTGTAGATATTGCTGCGGTAAAGTCGGCCAACAATGATCGAACTAAATTGTTCCTTTGCCCGTTAAATGAATATCATGGGTATTTGACTCTAGATTACCGCGTCATCGGACATTTGTAGTCCTATTTGCCCACCACACTTGCAAGAATGGATAGAAAGTCGCTAGTCCTCCTGCCTGGATTAATGAGGTTTACTAATTGATCGGCTGCAACCTACGCATATGGAGAATGAAACAAAGAAGTGCAACTATTACCGGTTGCATGACATGAGTTAGTGCATGTTACACATCCATCTGGAAGCAAGGACTTATGAAGGAGAAGGTTAGGTTATTGAGAAAGCAAAAGGCAAAAACGAAGAAGAGGCAGGCCATTGTTTCACTTCCTCAGCAGAGTGATAGCCAAAGCAGTAGCAGACATTCATTAATTGATCACCTAAGCAAGTTGGTGGGAACAGGAAACAGCATAGTCAGACGCCCTGCACTTCCAAAATTCGCAAAATCTTCACATATAGAATCATGATGGGTGGAGAAAGGAGCCAAAGTGAGCCATCTTCGGAATGAAGTGGAGAACTATAAGTTCAGATTCATTCAGCCAAATGAATATCACACTAGTTCCTGTAACCTGTTCAGTCTTGCTTAATTTCCACTACCTTGCTCAAGGTTTTAAGGAATGTGTACCATCGCTTCATGTACGAACCACTAAATAGACGGGGTAAAAATATTCTGACTTACCCACATTCAAGACTCAAAGCTACTCTCCGTCAAAAGTACGCTGTTTTCATACGTGGATCCTTTTGTTTACCCCAATAAGTGGTGCAAATCAAAGGTTGTGCTTATTGCCTAAACTGAGAAAAGACTAAGGTGGATGTGGCAGTATTTTCGCCCATTCATGCAATAGGGTATTTAGTTGGAGACTCTCAGATAACTTCCAATCTGCTAATGCACCCCGTACATCCAAGGAGGAAACCACAAAGAGAAGACTCGCGCAGGTTGGAGTACAGGTGTCTAATTATTTATTAATTAGATGCAAGCGGTAATCAGGAATGGAGGCATTCGCAGCGCGTTCAAAGCGAGAGAGGTGTGGAGGAGGGCTTGTGCACTGTCGACTAGTAACAGTGTAAGCACAACCTCGGCCATGTTCGCTGTTTACCACCGTTGCTGCGACCATCCCCACGGCTGCGCACACGGCGAACACCATTGCGGCTTCTGCTCGCACGGCCACGCACACGGCGACCAGCATTGCGGCTTCTGCTCACACGGCCACGCACACGGCGACCAACATTGCGGCTTCTCCACAGACCACAATGCCCACTTCTGCCCACATTGTGAACCCTTCACAACCTCACTCCACGGTGCCCACTTCCACGGATACGAACATGGCCAACTCCCCCACTCCATTTCTTTGGCTGTCTCCGCTTTCTTTGAAACTGACTTGCGTGCTCTGGGGCGTCACCTTATATACTAGTCGCCTCGTCTCCAATTGTTCCACGTGACCCTCGTGCGTATTGTCCTTTTAGCTCTATACTCGTGCTTTCAGATCTCCAACGTTGCTCTCGTGACTCCAACTCTTTTGGGTGGTGGTTTACCTGATGTCTAGTCTGCGAATCGTAGGTGACTGACCAAGCCCAAACGCTCTAGTTGGTGAGAAATCAGGCAAAGGCTTCCATGAATGGTGACTGCCTTTGTTGATATACAAGTCTCAGGGTACGTACAAGTATCGAACTGTACCGAACCACTGAATCTGCTTCATGTATGTTGCGAAGGGAATCGCGTTAAAAGGAAATAACCTATTAGCGTCAAATGCTTTCTCGGCTGTAGGCGATTTGTCTTCCCATTAAGTGTGCAGAGATTGGGCTTCATAACACTCACTGCGTGACGATGCAATAGCTAATCCAATAAGTGTGACCGTAAGCACAACGGCTTTGGCTTTCTTTTCAGCTACATCACTTACTGACCACATTCACGACCTCTTAGACATTTCTTTCAATGGTGTAATTCCATGTTCCCAATAACGGAGTTTACAACATTTTTCGCTTTCGTTTGGTGCGTGCAAATCATGCGCTGACACCGCGCATAACTCTGATGTAGTCTTCGTCCAAATTTACGGCTGCCTTACTCTGTGGAAGGATATCGTCTTGTGTCTGATCCTCAGACAAAAGTCACGTATTACACAGCTTGGCTTCACTGACAAAAAGTCGTACAACGCATCTAACTTAACTTACGAGGGGCAAACGACTTCTTTATGGGAGCCAGTTATGTTCGCAGATAAACATCTTGCTTTGCATTTTACCAGCACATGGTAACGCATCATTGACGAGGCAACAGACATTGGATCCTTTGACGCTTCCATTAACACCAACTTATGAAATATGCAGCTGCTCGCTTACACTTGGCACATATAAGGAGTGTCGGAGCTTCTAACATCTTATCCAAGTCCGTGGCTTCCTTATATATATCATTATCTCCTGCATTTAAGCTTGCATTATATGAGTGTCAATCACTGTTCTTGGGATTGCTTAAAGACCTTTGACCTTTGTTTTGCTAATGATCTGTGCTCCACTGGAACAAAAGAAACCCTACATCGGATATTTTTGCCTTATGCATGCATTGATCCAAGCCATTAGTCAAAATTAACGTCAATTATTTATTCACTATGGTAACAAAGGAGATAAGAAGCTCTTTTGTAGTCAAATCCTCTTCTTTTACTGCCTCAAAGACTGCTGTTTGCAGGTGAGGGTTGTATGCCAAGTCGTATGAAGCCATTTACTGCGTGCTAAGAAAATAGTTTTAAAATAAATGCTGAGTGTTAATTTATGCATGAGAGGCTGGATAAGAGATCATAAAATGCAAATCATTCATACCTGAGTTAAATGCGAGGTAGCGATTCGATCGTTAAATAGGCCATGCTTAGCAAATTATGCGCTGGTCAAATGCGTTGCATTCCTGCAAAATTCATGTTCTGCAAAGCCATTCCCACCAAATATTTTCCATTAATTAAGATAAGACTACGAAAAATGTTGCCTTTTATGCAAAAAGCATAGCATGTTAGCGTGAAAACGGATCTAGTTTGCCAACATGACAGGAAGCAGTTACCGCCAGTGACCTTGAAAGTGGCGAGCGAATTACATGAATAAAATACACGTTAACTTTGCAAAACATGCGGTCGGCAGTTAACTTGTGTCTTGAAAAAAACACAAAGCTCAAATGTGTTTATTTATGCTTTTGAACAATACCTGATGTATTTCATTTAACATAGGGGATTAAATAATCAAGTTGCATAAGCCTTACCAGAACAAAATCTATCACTAAACATAAGCATGTGCTCGATTTTAGCAAAGAGTGCTTCATTTTTTATCTGTTCTATTGATGTCTCTAAATAAGATGCTACAACAATATCTCTTATGCATCATCACCAAATATCATATATGAGGCTGAACTGGGGTTGCACAATACAGTATTGTCCAAGCAAATCTGCACTACTTATTAGGAGTCAAAATAAAAATTCATAGAAATAAAACAGCCGGTTTTTATAATGATTACAGTGGGATTTTATTCATTAACCACTAAATAAGCAGAGGATAGGCATTGCATTATGTGCATGCAAGCTATCCATCCAGTGGTCCCTGAGACACTTACCGCACCATGGCGTAGTAGTGATTATTTAGAATTCGAAGGAGAAGAGGGACGCTTAGAGGGATGATTGCGAGGTAGATATATTAGACTTGATTGCTGCGTAAGAGAGCGGCAGGTGTTGAAAGCGTGTAGGCGTAGAGAAGTGTGCCGATTTTGTAGCAAAGGAGAAATTGAAATAAAGGAACAAGTAGGACTCAGTTGGCATGATAGATTGCAAGGCAAGGCTAAAGCAAATAAAGCGAACCCTACTTTATAAGATTGGTGCGCTTAACTAACAGAATTTATTGTGATGAATTCAAATGTTAATCATTTGTGAAAAAACCTAGTTAACCGATCCTAGAACGCAAGTACACACAGCAAACATAACCAAAAGGAGTTAATTTCTAGCACCATTGATACATTTCCGTGGTAATTGATATGTAGATATTTATGATCAAACTAGCCTGCTTAAGATAAAAGATAAGTAAGGCAATGAGAATCTGAAGCAAAAGCACTGCCTAACACCCGGTAAACGGCCAACATCCATGTCTTTAAGTCGTCGCAACTAAATAATCCTTCACTTCTCCCCACACTCCGTTTCTCTGCGAGACTTACAGCTGAACTTTAAACAAAGGATTTCAAACTAAATCACCTTTTGCGAGATGTAGGGTAAAAGATGATCTGGCACAAGTGGATTGTCCCACTTATGAGAAAGCACTCAAGATTGCTCACGGATTTGCTGGCACTAAAATTTTGTCCCAAACCCCTATCATGCCACACAGCCTACATTGGCGGACGAATTGCTAGTCGTTGTTGGACAAATTGATCCGGATTAGATGCAAATTCTTTTGCGAAATTCTTTTTTAACCAAGCACTCATCGGTATCGATACCTTAGAGTAGCACCCCTGCAGAGAACCTTCGCACTTACTTACTAATCCACGGAGTTCATTTAGTGGTGGTCTTTTGAATGTTGCGACTCCATGTCTCGATAAAAATATGAACAGTGAGCATCTGCTAGTATGTGCTATCGAGCATCTCAGACACTTTAGCCCTTCACAATTTTTCAGCGGATATAGGGTGCATGAGAAGTGATGAGCCAATCTAATTAATCTCAGTTTTGTTAGATTGAGCATGGTTTGTAAATAAGCACACAATGCACCCAGCAACACTTAAAATAATCGCATTTAAGCAAATCACTTCTTGTATGCAATAATTTACGCTAATAGAGGTGATATTCTAAGAGAGTAGTAGTTTTACTGCTATTAAGCGGAGGATCAGCACAAACAAAATGGTGCCGCCTTATGTATAAAGTGGAGTAAAGTGCGCTTATAATACTTTTATTCATCAAGCAATCGAGGATATGATAAATTCAAAATAATGCTCATAATCTTGTGGACGAATTACCTACGATAGCTAAACGATTGACATTTCAGCAGATATCGTTGCCTCCAATGAAGAGCGAGGCTACTCATCAAATTCAAACTTAGTTTCCATTTGTTTGGAATAATATTCAGTACTGAGCCAATACGGCACATTTCGAGTGGTTTGCACTTTGTGACCCTCATTATGAGTCAAATGCTTTTCGATGCTAGACAAATCAGCACTCGATAGTGTCATGCTGAATTTACGGCTGTCTAATATGATTCCTTGTCATCGGTCTGCAATTCATTTTGGAAAGTCAGGACTATTACTACGTTTTTAAGTTCCTGTATGGCAAGTAAATCACATAGAAATGATAGTTGTGAAACTTGGTTAAAATTCGACCGAATTTTGAGGACTTGTGTACTCGATTTTACTTATGACGTAGGCATTCACATATTTGTCTAATGTAATTTTGCCATGTGTATTATAATCGACATAGCTATTTCGGTGAAGTTATTTTAATAAATACTTCTAGTTCGTTCAGGCAAAAAACTGTGTTAAAAACGTCAAACAACTGTTGCTAAATTAGGCAACATAAATTTAAAACACAAAGGCATCATAAGCAAGTATCGTATGCCTGCATTAGGGAAAGAATCAAGGTAGCCCACGCACAAGGACAGCTCAGAAGCAGCCATAGCTCTTTCTTCTCTTCGTCTTCATAACAGAGAATTATTCGCAGACATATCCTTGTTAAAGCGTTATACACTTGATGGAAAAGGCAATTACTCTTCTGCTTAATTAATTGTGTATAACTAAGAACTAGGGTCCCGGCCACCATTAAGCGGTGCACGTTCCAATACTGTGAGAGCATGCTATCCAGCATTGAGCATCCGCGTCTTCCTTGCAATATGAAGACTGCTTCATTCCTCTGAGTTACCCAGAGGACAACCAGACTAATGACGGTGTTTCTTTGATGCATAACAACATTGTGGTTTCGGGGACTCCACTGCACTTTTTACATGCTGACGCAAATGTTAGCAAATCGTCCCAAACTAGCATCGCTCAAAGTTGCTCCTAGCAAAATAGGCTCTAGCCATACCATATAGAATAAATTTTGCCCTTATTTCTTGGTTATTCTTGAGATTTAGGCCCTTTTTACTTCTGCGTAGCACACGATCAAAGTTAAACTATCTTTCTTGATCACTTCAAATCGATTCTTTGTGCCATTGTCTTCTGCACTTTTCCCTATTTCCTGTCAACACGTTTTACGTGAGGCCTGCTTCCACGGGTATGTAGTATGGCACAACCTGCCCCACGTAAAGCTCTGCATCTCAAACCTCATTCACATAATCTTGGTGCAGGAAGGCGGCATAACGGTTGAATTTATTGTGAGCTCACCAATAGAATGCAGGTTACTGCAGCGGATATTCGTACAGCACCAAGAATCCTTTGTTATTCAACTACATTAGTAATACCAAGCTTTAATGATTCTCAGTACTTTTAAGCAGGTAAGAGAATCCCAAAGTCGTCAAAGAATCTACAAGGAGCCTAGGAAATGAGTTGTTTAGCGCAACACGCAAACAACTAATTTATTCTCTACATCTTTTGGTCTATTCTGTTTCGCGTTGGCTTGATGTGTTCTGTTCTGTCCTATTCTCCTTTATTTTCTTTTGCTTTTCCTTCCCTTCTGAGCACATGGACAAATTGAGTATCACCAGGTGGCTATGAGGCCTCTGCTACTATTGCATCATCTCAGACACGTTCCCTCACCTTGCAAGCCGCCAAGCCTCAATTATGAATAGTATCAAATTGGAAGAGATCAACAAAGATCGCAATCCAATGCTTTTGTCATCCCAGCTTCTTTGCCAAAATAGACACCTTAAACATTTGCCACATCTTCATTGTCCAAAGTGAAAGTGGGAACTGTCGCCATCTCATACAGGAGGAAAAGGGCTGCTAACTTACAAATCCTGATCAATTTCGAATAAATGTGGGTCAAAAGAATGGAACTTTGTACCCTTGCTGCCTCTGATCTCTTTGTGAAAACATTATCTTTGCACAAGGCCATACCTGAGTTGCAGAACTGTAGAACGTGAACCATCACAAGCAGTTACAAAGGAAAATGGGGTATTGAGTTTTAACTCTGACTATTTTAAATCGAAAGGGAGAGGAAAGCGTGCTGTTTTACGTCCTTACTGGGAGCTATTATAGGATGAAACATGCGCCCGACTTTCAATTTGGATCAATTCTGGTAGCAGGGAAGTAAGATCGCCAGTTGCTTATTCAATGCCAACTGACCTCGTCCAATGTAATTTAGTTCGAATACTAATGGTCGCAGTTCGAAAGCAATTAACAGCGACTACTCTTCTAATCAAAGAAAATGTTTAAATCATTTGCGCTGGATATCGGCGACATCACTCCTTGATACCGACGCTTGGTAAGAAATTATTACTGTTGGGTGCCTACGAATTCAAACCACTTTTAGAGTTTCCAGAAATCACACGGAATCGCAGAGACATGAAAGTGAAGAAATGGCGCACAGAATTGCAGAGATCATGCCAGTGATCCGAAATGTAGTTTGCTAACAATCGATAATTAATTGCTAATTATCATCAGACTTTTGTGAAATTAAGGCGGTACGGATGTTTGTAGCCTACGAATATGCAGCAAAAGAGGTGACGACAACTATGATATGTGCAGCCATGATTTCTAATGTGACTTCTACTTCTTTATTGCCTGTCACAATCGCGACTAAAGCCGTACACAATTCACTTTACTACAAAGATGAAAACGCTCCTGTGGTAGGCCTTTAAAGAAAGGGAGTTGACGATCCCTTGTTTAAGAGGTAATTTTGAATCAGGTGGTCCGCAATTCATGGTTTGAATGGTCAAATAAGCTTTTACTAGTCAAACATTTAAAATATTAGATCTTATCTCAAGTCACCGTCAAATTCCAGCTTTCCTAGAAAAGACTCTAACTGATTTTATATTCGAAATGCATAATACAATTAAGAAAGTGTTATACTATTCGTCGCAATCTTTCCAATAAAAGGTTCAACTCCTACATGTTCAAAGGAGAAATTCCCTAGTGCATCTGGCAAGCAATTAGCACCAAGTGGAACAGTGACGAGCGATCTTTTCTCCAATAACCTGATCCTTTGTTTAACTCTTCTCTTTCCGTGAGTTTGAGCATCGCATCGTAAAAATACTTTTTGATCTTATTTATTTATTATTTTATTTTAGGCCGTCATTCAGATCACTTAATCGTTGACGCAATCATCTTTTTGTTAGGTTCGCTTTGAATGTGTGGTTTGTAAAAACAGTATTCAATGATTTTGCAGATGGTCCGAATTTCCGCCAGATGAACATATGCAAAGCTAAGGCTAATATCGAATCAAATGTTACAGCTCAAAGAGTTGACACCAGTGCCTCATCAATTAGGATGCAAAAATTTGCAAAAATTGGATCCAGGAATTATGTGGCCTCGCACGATATCATTAGCGTTTTATTTACCAATCGGACGGTGAATGCGCTGATGTCGATCCATATTGATCAGTGGTGATGCCGCATAAAAACACATGATTCTCGTCGGTGGCAGCAGAGACACTGCTGCATTACAAAGTAATGAGGCTTGGCGATTACACGTGCTTACGCGTTTGAGCCCAAATTAGTGCGCTTGAGTCTTCTACACAACTGCTACTTTTAGTGTGTAAATAGACCTAATACAGTAAAGCATGTCTAAATCGATGCGCTTTCCACTGAAGAAATGAAAACACTAATTAGAGTAAACAAAACGTTTAAGGACCCTATAAGTAAGTAGAAATGTCAGACTATGGAGCGACCGGCAAATGGATGGTTGAATTAGTGCAGAATTGATCAGGTGAATGATCAGGGATCGAAGGAGCAAACACATAGGCAGGTTGATTAGGAAACAAGTAAATGGTGGATAAGTGTGCAGGTGGTTGAATGGCATGACCTATAGTTAACTCATTTTTTACTGCCAATTCGCCCAATGGAAGCAAGGCAGGTAACTAATGTAAAATACATGCATTTAGTGCTTCAGTAGAAGGCTTGTTCAAAAAAGGCTAACAAAATGAAGAATGTATCAAATAATACTTTCCCATTCATGTGGGACTGAAACGGCCTCAATGGCTGTACGTGTGAACAAGACGAAATTAGCCCCTACATTAGCATTGCGATGAAATCCAAAATGAACCAATTATACCAACTGTATCTAAAAATCGCGGGTCAGTTAAAATGCCGCATATAAGAGCCCATTTTAAGGCTCAAACACTATCGATACAATAAATTTTGCGCATTAGAAAATAAGTGACCATAACCATAATGTGCGCTCCATAAAATGGCACAAGATGTTGGCTGTGCGTTGGGAAATCAAAGTTATAGTATCGGTTCATGCACTGCCAAATCGTACAACTAGTGCACAAAATTTCAGCGTTGTTGACAAGGTGGACCCACTCGTAGACATTAATCTCTCAGCTTCAGTGAGAGTCGTGACAGTTGCGTATTCTTCCTCTAAATTGCTCCTTTTGGGCATGGAAAATGCCAGAATTTGGGGAATGGAGAGTCAAGGCTTTGTTTTACCGTCGCAATGCGTAGCTGATAATCCCCTTCGAAAATCCCTTGCAGGCTTGCCAACGTCTAACTAATACAAACGTTATTTTACCAAAAAGAATACGCTCTCGGGTGGGTCAAAGTTCTCGAATTGAGTGTTACAAACATGGCACGTACCGTGATTCCAAGTTATTTTCAAGGTTCAAAAGAAACTACTTGTGTTGATTTTGGTGCATGTGATCGTCACATAGAAGCTTTGGAAGCGCGTTTCGTAAGTTTTACTTTTTTAGTGTAGTAAGAGCGTTCAGAGGGATTCGCAACGCCTTGAGCATTTCGGACTCGCGCCGCGCACTGTTATTTTAAGGGCATGAGACTCGCCTGGTGACTGAAAGCGAGCTCAAGCATCTATTTTGTTGCAGCAAATATATTGATTGTTTGCATAAAAGACTTTGAACTCTAGAAGTAGATTCTATGCTTTGCTGTTCTGAGTGCTAATAGGTTCTGAAAAGATACAGAGTGTTCTATTAGGTACTCATTTAATTTTACCGGAAGCTCTGTCGCAGGATCTCGCCCCATTCGGCTTTCATCTCTTGGGTTACTTAGAACAACAACTCATAAATTTGTTTACATTTCATTCTATATGGCTTCGTAGAACAGCCTTCTCATCCTTTCTGCTAAGCATTGATGGGGCGTGGATTCGAACATACCAAGGTAAAATTCCCTAAAATACCCGATACATTAAGGCGTCTTCTCTGACAAGCGTCTTCAAATTCCATACGGTGAAAGGACTAAGTTTAATTGAGATCTCATCGCTTAACACATAAGGAAGAAGCAAGCTGAGTGCAGTGGACTTTAACCACAAATCTCTGGTTCTCAAAGTTTTGGCCAAACACGCGACGACCATTGCTCTGCGTTGTAACCACGTGTCTGGTTGAGGGCTGATCCAGGAGGTTCCCCTGCCCACTCATTATATTCGCTGTAAGCTTCATTGCAGGAGGTCGTGCAACTCGCGTAACTCTTGGCCATAATGGATGTCCACACATGCAATTTGTGCTCAGCATCGTTCAGAAGCATCATCCAATGCTTTGGACACGTGGAACGCGCGCACCAAGGTAGATTGATTGCAAATTTTAATATGCGCTTTAGGTGCACATACATCATTGTGCACATGAATGCATACATAAGTGCAAGCATGTTAACATATAGAGTTTTGCGTGTTAAAGCAAAGAGATTTAAGAGCAGCTCATGAATATTTAAATCACCTTGAGTGGAACAATACACGATGTAATAAAAGTGATTCGGTCTTCTGAATTAACGGATAAAATTAGGTGAATCGCAGTACATGTTTGTTGTGTTTCAGTAGACAACGTTTATGATTGTCCAAAATGCCCAAGGCGTTGCGAGTCCCTCGGAACACTCTTACTTCATCAAAAAGGTATAACTTACGAAACGCGCTTCCAAAGCGTTTATTTGACAATCATATGTATCGAAATCAACACAAGTATTTTCTTTTGAACCTTGAAAATAGCTTGGAATCACAGTACGTGCTATGTTTGTAACACTGAATTCGACAACTTTGATCCGCTTAACCGTCACCTCATCGGAACGCATATCTGTGAGCTTGGGTCTAGTGGCCTCTGATTGAATTTGGTGTGCTCTGCTCCTCAACCATAGCATTTGCGTCTCACACAGATTCCCCTTAAACATATACTTTATTGTACCACAATGCAGTCGCGAGAATGGAGAATTCGGAAATACGCCTTCACTGCACAGAGTGCTACACCGAATTTTGGACGCTAGAGGCATTGCAAGAACACGTGTATAATCATCACAACTGTAGGTACCACCTTATCCATTAGGCATATTTCGCAATGCTTGCTTACTATTTTCTTACCCTTTTCTACCTTCCAGACGCTTACCTCGCATTATTTGCTTAGAATGCAGATAAACACTATTGCGTCAGCAAAAATTGGTAAGTTGTAGTTACAATGACAGTAATTCATTTCCATTTTAATCGTAACCAATATCTCCGTAAGGTAGAAGCAAACGCAGTGGCGAATTGTTTGCAAAGTGCTCAAAAGTTTTACCTTAGGTCTTGTGTAAGGGGATCTGACTATACGAAGTCATTTGGGTGTAGATTAACTGTTATGACAAGGCATACATGGCATTGCATAACATCGAATATCCTCAGTGGCCCAGGTAGTAATTGACGGCCCGTGGTAATATTACGTGATCAATAGTCGAACGTAATCGTAAAAGTCATCGGTTGTGTGAGTAAACTGTGTATCATTGCGAATTTACCACGTCCATTTATTTGTTTCAGTGCGACCCAACAAGCCGTTTCGACACTCAGCTGTAAGTTTTGCTATTAAACTTATGCTCAATAAAAAGGGAAAAATGACCTTTACCGGTGTTGTTTTTATCCTGCGAAGTGTTACGCATGAGGGTGGATTTTTAACATAGAGTCAGAAAATCGAGGTAAAATACCGGAATTTTTAATGCATTTAGAAGTACCATAGCGAATAAAATGAGTGAACAAGATGTTCTTAAACAAAAACGGTATGCAAGAAGCATTATAATGCCTGAGGAGTAACTGCAATTGCACAATACCACAAGGCACATGTAAATCTTCATTACCCACTTGAGCTTAATAAATTTTTTGGCTGCAAAGTCACATAGATGGTGCAGTACGTCAACTTAACCCAATTTTAGGTGTTTTCACGCTGGGAATCATCCTAATTAACCAAACATTAAACATACGCGCCTGCATGGGAAGAGCACGGGAAGAGCGTGAGCCATCAATGAGCCAGAAGGCAAAGGAAATCATCTTACACGCTAGAAATTAAAATCGCGCTGCGCAACTGATTTGACGATGTTACTAATTATTCTTCTCTTGTTCACACTTCCAAATGGTAATTCAGGCCATCGCCACCTTGCAGCAATAGTGAATGAGCCAACAGTACCGCACCACCAAATGGACTTTAGCTCTGGCGATAGTACTCTAGCGGTTTGACCCGTGGCTGTTTTAGATTACACCAAGAGTGCAGCGAATGGGGGATTTACACACTGCTACTAAAGAAAGAATAAAACAGCCCTGACTCAGCTGGCTGATGCACAAATCACATCACGAAATTGGCAGCACCAAAGAATATCCGCTTCTCTTTTATTCGGTTCTTTGTCTCCGTACTTGCACACCTTCGCAGAGCCACGACCTCACACTCCACCCACAAATACTGATGCAACTGGTGTGGTAAAACCGGTCGCAATGCCTATAAGTTCTTTTAGTGCTGTACAGTATCGAGTAAACCAGGCAGTCAGTATCCATAATTTGCATCGGAACCTAGAAAAGTTATTTTAAAAGCTCTGATCAACTCCCATTTAGCACATACACTTAAGCCCGTGGCATATCCCTTTTTTTCTCCTTCCCTGCATATGTAGTGCCACTTCAACAAACTTTATGTCAAAATTGACGGTAAGCAGTCTTTCTAGTGGATTTTATGGCTATGCTTAAGAAAACGAGCAGCCTCAGCAAAGGGCATCCTCATATTCGATTGATGAGAACGCAGCAAAGTCAACTTAGAGCCAGGAAAGTGGCAGGTTTAGTTAAAAAGAAATAATGAGGTGAGCATAAATTATTAAACGTAATATGTGCATCACAAATATGGCGCTGATATGGTTGATTAGCTTGCAATTTAAGTTAGAAATCGGGTTTTAGCAGTGGGGTTATCATCCCTTCCGCCAGAAACCCAGTCTTGAATCTCACTCAGTGAGTTAATTTTGACCAAGGATTCCGCTTAGCAAAATGAACATTTATAAGAGCTCACTTTGCCGTTTGTACAACGGAACGGTGCCTGATGAGCAACTCTCTGTTTTCTGAGGTCAACTTCAAGTACGGCAGATTTGAGATAACTATTCTCACCACAAATGTGCTTAAAATTTAGACGACAATGAGATTTGCTAAAAACTTTTGCTTGTAGTCAAGGCAAAACACCAAATAAATTGCAGATGCCTATCTAGCAGAACGTTAGCCTTTTTAGGAATTGGTCTTTGTAATTTTATGCCAGTAGGCTCAATGGTAAGGGAAGTCAGCGCTTAGTTAATTAGTGAGCTTGGATAACAGTGAGTAAAAGAGGGCACAACTTTGTTAAAACCGAGAAGTTTGCGAGTGGCTAGTCCTGAGTCTATCAACAGCCGGCAACATGGCAATGAAGCTGGCATTTCCACAAGACTGAACCATAGCTAAGGTCCACAATTGTGCACCTCATGAATCGAATGTTGTTTGGATCCAATTCCAAGGCCAGCGCCATCATTTATAAGGACTGTAAATAGAAATAATGCAAAATACACACCCTTTTAAAGATTAGAATTTTTCCTTTAAGTAGAAAGAAGTAGCAATCTTACACTTGGTCTCCAATTTCTACAAATAAGTAGGAGGTTATCATCGACAGTAAATGCACCGCTATGAAGCAGTAAATAACTAAGTAGCCTTTGCACACCATCTTTGCTGTCGTGCCGTTTGGCACGCGCATTCACTTTTGAGGTGTCTTATTCCTTTTTCCCCCATATGTAGTACGCCTCAGCAAGGTGCATGCTAAAATTGCCGATAAACAGTCTAGTCAGCATCTCGACGGCCAATTTCATGTTTCGTCACCAGGTGCACAGAAAACGAAGCCGACTCCCACCGAACATTAGGAAATGTTAGCATTTCTTTATTTTTACTTATTGTATTTGTTAATTTTCTGAACCGAAATTCTAACGAAACGCGCCTATTCTGATGTATGAGAGGTACGTCTTTTGAAGTCAAGGTCATACAAGTTCGATACAAAATCACTGCCAGTTATATAATTTATTTTTGCAAAATTGCCGAGACCTTGAAGGGACTGGAATAGAAGTGGGCTGGATGGCAGCAACAGAGATCCGCGCAGCTGCCGTAAAGTCAATTTTTGAATGACTAAAGGGACTCACGTAATTTTGCACTGTATTAGATCCTCTTTCGATGGCATATTACTCACTAACCACTTCTCAATCCTCCACCTAGCTTTGTGAAGTGGGTGTTGCTGAGCGATTCGATTTATTAGGCAGCAATAAGCGAGCAGATGAGCAACTTATTCATCTTACAATATAAAACACCTTTCGGATTACTGCACAGGATGGCAAGCCAAAAAGAGTTTAATGCACGGCTATATAAGTGAAGAGCCTTTATCGCAAAATGGGAAGGTTTAAAATCTATTTTTGCGGCCTTGAGAGTAAGAGAATAACCGGTGGCTACATCTGCAGAGAATGCACGAAAATCATTCAGTCCCTGTCATGGAAAAATGAAACCTTTTTCAATCACTTACTTGGCGTGGCGCCTAGTACTATTTTAGTGTAAAGAACATGGTCACCCTGTCAACATGCACCAAAAAATAACTAAGTTGTTATGGGTCAAGAGAATAGGGGTTGTAGTGCGGGGCACTTGCAAGTACGTGTCCTTGTGCGCTGCTTCAGAATGAGCCTGAGGCTGGCAATGATACTCAAAGTGCCAGAAGTAGCTGCGAAAACTAATGCAGTGGTATGTTGCGGCAAAAGCAGGGGCTCGATGTGCTGATATAATGGAGAAGGGAAGCATTTCCTTCCTGTCAATGGTCCTTACCTCTCACTAGGGCTCGCGGCGTTGGTGGGGAGAAATCACGAGGTCAGATTTGATTTCAATAACTGGCACCCTGCTTAGTGATGTCGTGGCCTATGACATCCTTAATCATACACTTTGTTGGTCTCCCTAACATACCTGAAATTGTCTCAGGGCAGTTTAATTTTACATGATAGGCTAGTCGTAAGTCCTTAGAAAATGCGCTTCTTTTCGAGATTATTTACCTTTAGAGGGTGCCAACTAAGGCTAATCACTTCGTATACTTCCTCCTTAATCGATTATACTAGCAGCTGTAGTATTCCGATGACGCACAGTCAATAATAAGGCCAGTTTTTTTGATAAAGACTTGTACAAGTCCGGTTGCACGTAATAAAAGGTTTCCATGTCGATCCATGTTGCATGATTGGTCATTTAACGTACTTATCTTCTCATAAATGGCGATACCATGGAAATTGCACAGCTGTACCTCGCTCATTTGAGTTTCTCCCTTCTTTATGCCTAAGCGAATTCATGACTATATTAAAGAAAGGAACCATATGATTGTGCAATGATGACAAACGTGAATTTTAAAATAAGGTCTAGTTTACTTAATTTTTTCAATAGAATTCTCTTCTCTTGGAAGCAGTGCAGAACAAACCACAGTGGCAGAAAGGAAGACAGGAATGAAGAATTAGTGGCGACGCCGGCTAGGCTAAATCGAGGTTTGTTATAAGTGGATCGTGATGGAGATAGATGCAGCATAGCCTGTGCTATTCTGATTTGGGTTATGAATCTTGGTGTCATTGAATCCTGTCATAGTGTAGAGCGAGACTATTGGAGAGATGAAGGAGACTTACAAAGAGGGTCCTGGCAGACATTGAGGCGAGAGAGGGAGGCTAGGGCAAGTTGAGATTGGGGTTGAAAAGGGGGAAGGCGAGCGCAGAGTATGGGAGGCAGAGAGACGGGTGCTTTTTGTGCTACCGAACTTGAAAAATAAAGACAAGGAAATGAAATGCAGAGAACACTTACACTGTACCGGTTGAATTGAATGCATAGAGCAAAGACAGCGAGACACATTGCGAAGCACAATATTTAGAAACATATGGGGCGTTGTGGTAGGAGACAAAGGAAGCACTCACTGAAGGCTCGTTGTGGAGGAGCATGGGCAAGGGGACTTAGGAAAGAAAGATGCGGTCCTCCCATTCCGAAGACGTCATCAGGCCTACACATAGTCTGAGTACATTGATCCCTAGTGTCTGCGAAAAAGAAAGAAGGAATGTAAGAGAAGACCTCAAGTTACATGGTATGAGTTGTGTCGGATGGATTAGGAGGGCCAAATTAGAGTGCTGTCACGGTTGACTTCAACGGTAGCACATAAGGCGCCTCTCAGGATGAGGTATGCACGATAGTTGTGGCAGGCCTGTCCATCCTCTTCCTCCCCTTCGAAAAAAATACAAAAGATGCATAAATTAACTAGTAAAATTGAGAAAGTGGCCTTTTATTAAAATGCAACAACTTACACATTTAACCATACGATTCTCGCACTGAAATAGTTTAGCCAGGGAAAGTTGCATAATGGGTTCCTGTTATCCTGAACACGCCCTGATGGAACTTTGATCATACTTAGATCACGGTTTAAGGGTGGCATTACAATGCTAATTTCACAGTTATTTGGCCTGCCATCCGCAAATGCAGATTCCTTCCACGCCTAGTGCTCCCTTTGACCTGGGCTGTAGTTTAGCAGGCGGAAAGAACCTGCCACGATGTTATTGTAGTCCTTGATCCCTTGCAAACATATCAACTAAATGTAGAAGCGACACAATCTTTTTGGATTTCGCCCTATTTCTTCTTCTTTAAATAAGAAAAAAACGAAATAATGCTAGGAATTTATGAGGTGCTCACATAGGCTATTTACTAAACTGGATGCGAAGAATTCGCCATGTAACTAACTTCCTAGAAGCGAGTTCGCGCAAAGCCACAAAGGTACATTGGAGATAACGCAGCGTCGGCTTTAAGCAGTAATCTACTACTACAACATTCCGGACCAATCTTTCAAATGTTTAGCCTTGTTCACTCTCTCAAAGCCAAGGAATTTCACCATGTCAAAAGCAGTTAGGCCAGTAATGCACACATTGGCCATAACGCTGGGGACTGAACTCTATCCCGACAAATGTGTTTAGCCACTTTCCCCTTGACCATCATTTGTGTGCAAAGTCACCACAGAACAATTTTCGAGTCCAAATGTGGCTTGGTAGAAAACAAGCTTAAAAAATAATTTGGGCTATTTCTTTAAGATAGAATCAAGTATTCACATAGGCGCCGAAAGAGGGATCGCCGTGCAAAATACTGACGGGCCTACCTATAGCATAGGGTAAAAAGTACCGTATCCTTTGTGCAGTCAGGCCTGGCTGCCTCCTCTTAGTCACTCTCATCCAATTTTCTGATCTAGCGAAAAATTGATATTGCCAAAGGGCAGTTCAAATAGGCAGCAAACTTAGATTGCTGCTAAATCACAAGATTATACAACAAAATATGCTGGTTTGGTTTGTATTCCGTTATTTCACATGCACATCACGTGCTGTGTTGCAGGAAGAAGTGTCGATATTGTGCATGGGGTTCCGCATTTCAGTGCCTTATTAAGCAAAAATTAGCGCTTGTGTCAATTCCAAATTAAAGATCCGAAATAAAAGTTTGTTAATCGACCTTGTCAACCATCAATCCCTACGGGCTTTTATCATAGGCTAGACAATTCGATTTGCCGACTTTAGATCATGGATTCGCCGACTGTGCAAATCCTCATTCAGTGAAAAATGACCCATGCGTTTGTAACCCACCAGGACTATCAGAACTTTTGCAACGGACTAATTTACTAATTCATCAGTAAAAGCTCTTTGCTGTCGAAAGAGCATGTATTTCATGTGTAAATCAAGATCCTAGCAGGTCTAAAAACTTTGTCGTCCACCAATGATGCCGCCATCTGGAAATCTGTTTAACTCCCCTTAAGCGTCTTGAAAATGATAAAGTGTGACAGTGGGAATTAATGCATTCGACGTTTATCCGTTTCAAAAGAAGTGAAAAAATTAAATTAGGTCATGCATTTTGGCGAAATTACGAGTAGGATTTACTGGTAGCCAATTAGCACTTCAGAGTTTACTTCTTCCTCGGGTGAGATGTCACCTGTTTCGTCACAAGGTTCGCGGTCACTGAGTGCTTATCTCCAAAAATTTGTAATTAAGTAAACAGACTTTGCAATTGTATTTACGCACAAATAGCAGCCTTGACCTAAATTTTTACAAAATAGATAAGGTGCATTAATTAATTAGTAAAATGAAGGCGAACTTTAGAGATATGTAGTCATATGACTTTGGAAAAATGTAAGAATCTTGTGCTTTATATCATTCAATGTGCCCATTGAAGCAACTCTGAAAACAGGATACGCTTGTCTTAATCGTGTGCATCGGCACAGCCGCGCGGGACGTTGCTGCAAAGCTTACCTTTAATCCAGCATAATAACTAGAGTGCTTAAGACATAGGAATGAAAAAGAAACATTGAGTGCAGTTGGGACTGAGGTGCCATGCGACTTAATAGTAACTTTTGCATCTAGTGGGTATTGGTGATGCAGGCACATTGCACCTCACCCCTCGTTGTTTGCAGACTAGCCTTCAAGGCGATAATATATGACACAATCAATGTAGTAAGAGCAGAGAGAGCAGAAAATCAGTGCGGATGACGGCTAGTGATAGTATATAGTGGCAGCAGGTCATGGATGATGACATTCTTCGCCACGTGCATGATACCGTTTTCTCGTAAATCAGCGAAGTACGCACTTGTTCCCCAAATTTTTAAAAAGTGTAAAGTAGGCAGATTAGGTATGACGGGTGCTTAAGAGGTCTGTTGTGATAGTCGTGGTATGCAGCTGAGATCCATGTCCATTTAGTGCCATGGTTGACAAAAAATTAAACTTTAAATCCTAATTATTACTCGATTCATGTGACGAATCGAGGTGACTCCCATCAATGCATGAGGAAGACGTAAGGACATCTGCGCATGAACAAAGGGACCATAACACCCAACACCGACGCAATATGACTGCAGCTTATGATGTTTCCTTCCCTCATGTACCTCTCTGTTCTTTTGTGGTCAATTACATTACTGTCTAACTCACAGCCTTCTCGCACTTTCCTCTGTCCTTCAGACCACGGGTTAATTCAATGTAATTGGAATGACCACATAATGAATTGGCACCAAAAAGCAGGCGAGTGGCGAAATCTTTTCGCTATTGCAACGCTTTCCACACCCACATCCTCCTACCCTAACTAAATGACGCTTTAAGAGAACTCCAGCCAGTGCCCACAAATGTATATCATGCACACGCCCACAGCTGCAATTGGTGTGGAATTAATTGCGCTTCCTTGTTCTTCCTTGGTTTTGTATATTAATTCTAACAAAGAACGATTGCAATTGGCATAAGGGGGCTCCAAAAAGCTAAAGGATTGAAGTCGTGCAATTGGTAGGTCAACATACTGCACTGGAACATGAGGGAAAAAGCGCACTTTGGCCTATTTCAGGTTTTTGGGAAAGGGTGGTCAGTGTCAGGGATTTCGTTGCTTTCGAGTCCATAAAGTGGTGATTTTGGTGACTATATTTATAGATGATTAATTGCTTGTTTTATCGGTTTTCAGTTTGATAATCTTATTGCAAGCGCCACCATCCCGTGCACAGAAATCGCTAAGAAACTAATCGGTTTTTTAGATAAAATGACTTTCTAAAGCACAGTGCACTGCATGATATGAATGGCGATTACACGCCAGTTTCCTCTCCGAAGTGTAGTTACTAAAAATACAACTTCATTAATAACTAAATTGGCCGCAAAAGTTGCGTTTATGCCCTTAGCAGCTTGCGGCCTCAGCGGAAGTTAACTTCAAAACGGTAACAAGTGCAGAATTTCGTTCAAATCAATGAAGGTGTTTTTGAAATCTCGAAGTTGAGTGTTAAAGTACACATGCACAGGTCCACTAATTTGCTTCGCATTCAAAACCACCTAAAGCGGTTTTGGGCCAACCAAAAGCACTTAGCATAGAACGCCCTCAGAAACACTGTAAAGGAGAATAGTATAAGTTTCTGGCAAGTGTACTATGCGTTGTTGTCAGCCAATGTCAGAAATCGTTGTACCATTAGCAGCATGGTACTTGCAGGAGAATATGGAATTTCACAAACCATCACATAGACCTCGGGAGTTCATGCCCTTCTACCTATTGTGGGTAATCGGCATGTGGTAATATATACAATGGCGATTAAAAAAGTCCTTTAAAAACAGCCAAGACTATTGCAAACACCGCACGAAATCAACGATTAAAGCACGAAGCAAACTTAAGCTGGATTTTGTAGGGATGCAGCCACCAGTGACTCACTAATCAGTCCATGTATGATTGTGATACCTGGAGGCGAAGTGAGAAATTTACGCATATTTATTTGTTAAACACAGTGCAGTGTGAGTTTTTACTAGCAAGCTGTGATATGGCGAGTTTTAACACATGATGTGACGTAATAATTCGCATCACACAGACTGCATAAATCATGACTTACTCCATACAGACATTGATTATACGCAACTACTCAGTCGGATTAGACCAATTTTTAAACATTGGCTTGATGGCAAGATTTTTATTATCTAAGATTACAATTTGAACGGTTCTTGAGAAGTGGTGTAATAAGATCCAGACTGTTCCCATCATGTGACGCTGTTTGTGAGTCCGGCACAACGAGTTCAAGGGTAAGTTAAACTGTGTGAGCACCTGTTGCCTCACTTGCTGGCAAATTAGGGCGTTTGAGAGAAGGATTGCCAGTGCAACTTATACTCACGTATCTAAGCGGTCGTTTGCCTTGATATCCTATACATTACAAATGCAACTACATGGCTGAAATGAAGGTTCGCTCGCGTTTAAGCTCAGTGGGTTTTAGTCACATGTCTATATTTAAAGATGCTTTGCGTTTTAACAGCTCCTTTCAGCCGCTACCGCTAAAGAATGGCTGCCAAAATTACTGTGACTCAAATGGTTCGTCATCATCCGGAAAAAAAACGTGTGCTTGTGTTTAATAACTTTGCCCTGCATTTAGTCTAAAGCAGGCTTCCTAGAAGAATCTATTTGCTTTAGCCTTTTCTTATCGCTATGCACTCTGGTTGTGATCTTGGGTCCGGCAAAAATGTGAAGACGGCATCGTAATGATTGTACTAAGGCGGTTTTAAAAACATCGCTTGCTTCTATAAACATCTAGTTCGTAGTTTGACTTGAATGAGGTTGGCTTTTGCCATTCAACCTTCCAGCCAAGTAAGAGTCACGTTTGCAGGCGTTAAATGACTTGACTCAGTTTAGAGACCATAAAAGTGTGCCACCATTACATAAACCCGTCTACTCTCCTTGAATGTGACAGTGCCTTAGGTCAAAACGTGTTTAAATGCGTGTAGTGCTTTCTTACGCTTTGAAACCATTGCTGCTTTGCAGCAACTTCTACGAAGAATTCGAACAGCACACTAAAATAAAATATTTTGAGAGTGTTTCATTCTTTTAGACTCGATTGCTTGTGTATTTAGTTAATCTTCCACCTAAGAAAGTCACAGAGATTCTTCAACTTTTATTTGCCAAGTGCAATTGAAAGCATTTTTTGTTTTAAAAAGTTCCTTTGCTTGTTCATACTCCATTGCTCATCCGTCTCAATGATATCGTTTAACTAAGTTCATTTTATCCTGAACATGGTTCCGGAACTATGCTGTGCTTTCGTAAAAATATGTTACGAGGTTTACTTACTTCAAATTCCATTAAGGTGCTAACAACAAATTAATACATCATTTTAGCTTGTCTACATTTGCTCATTCATTTACTGTCAACCCGTGCTGCAGAAGAGCATTAGAAAACCGTGCTTAAGTTAAAACCGGTTTCACAGGCATTGCCATTCGTAGCCGAAGCACATAACTCCACTTTAAATAAGACGTTTTTGTCCCAAACAATGCAGAGTATGCTAATGTAAAAGTCACAAAATTATTAACACAACTGCATCCAAGGCTTATGGATCTTGGAACAAACGGAAGCGCTTCCATTGGTGGCTGATGATACCCCAGCTCATGCGTTAGCCAATTGGTTAATAAATCTATTCTGTGTCATCTGGTAGTGATGTTTTACGATTTAGCACGTGCATTAAGCTATGCTGATTACGAGGCAAGCAGGCGGGTAGGTAAGTATGTGGGTTGTTTATCGTGTTCTCCGTTCTGGCACTGCTGATTGTTATTGGCCCCTACATGTAATGCATTCGTAGCACATGGATTGCAGTCCTGCCCGTTCACTAAAAGTAGTTGCATCAGTATGCGATTATAAACACCTGCCGTCAAATACGCTACTCTGCTGTTGTTCAACGCATCCATTTTGCTTTTAGACTTCCAATAAAATAATCCAATGAATGAATATCCCGGATGGCCGTCACATTTAAACGGCAAAGAGCAAGAAAATGACAATCACTGCTTTCCTCCTCAAATGTTGGTTTCGGTGGCTGTGCCCGCCTTCTCACTTGGTACACATGAACACTTGCTAGCTGAGACACAGAACGTACAATGCACTTTGATGCCAGTGCGATATTCAGGGACGGCCTTTGACGCACCACCATATTCCACAGGTTTTCATCAGGAGTCGGTCCCACATTTTAGCAACGCTGACTCCAGGATATGCTATCCTTTCCAGCAAGGTTTATCTTACTCGCCATCAAGCCAATGTTAAATTGACTGCAATGAGACTACGTATTTCAAGCCAGATCTGGCTACCTTTGCTTATCACCAAAATTTGCACTGCTATGAAGGCTCAAGCACCGCTCATGGACTGCAGCAAAATCAAACACCACAGCAGAGAAGTTGCTTCGACAATGCTCTAGACTACCGGAAAGGCGCTTCGACTAAGGCAGGCAATTGGTCACCTTTTGGTACAGTGCCGCAACACACTAACCTACCAATCTTTGCCTCAGTGTCCTACAAACAGTCAGCAAGATTAAAACAGGACATAAAGACAGCTAAGAAGGACCATCACCTGAAGCAGCAGTGGTTAGTGCATTAGCCTGATTAGAGGCGCAAACAAGCCCATCCACTCTTCTGTCAGCTGTGAGGCAGGACCTGCACTCGGACCTATTGGCCATCAGTCAGGCAATGCCCAACGTGTGGCATGCACACTTTAAAAGTAAAAGGGAGGAGTTCTCATCCATTTGCGTAGCAGAGTTAGATTTTGGGCTTTCAAATTCATCGCAACGTCCAACAATTACACTGCGATTGCCTGACAAGGCGTCGTGGCAGGCTACGTGGCCTTACCGCATGGAGATGATTACCAGCAAGAATGGAAGGTAAATGATTTCTAAATTCAAAATTCTTTTTGTCAACATGCATCCCTTTGCTTAGTGATCCAATGCAATCAGACATTTCGTTGCAGAATGATATTTCCTACCCGGACAGTAAGCGTGGAGGACTTGGAGGTTGATGAGAAGTACACATTTTTCATGGACTTGGTGTCAAAAGATCGGGTTATCTACAAATTTCAGTCTAGCCAATGGATACCCTGTCGGACCCTTTGTCATCCACCTCCATCAACTCAATGTACGTATTGAAGTGTAGAAGACTCTTCTTTGTAAATAGCTGCACAAACCCCTTCCTTGCAAGTATAACCCCAATGGACGTCTTTGTCGCTTTTAGCTTCTCACATCTACGTGTCACGCAACCCATGCGAGAAAGGTTCGAGATTGATGGCTTGTGGCGTTGATTTTAAGTTAGTTAAGATCACTAACAATGTTTGCACCGCTAAAATGAAGAATCAGGCAATCATTCTCGCTGCTAATGCAAGCTTTATTTTATGTCTTGGTAAATTGATCGCTGCAAAGTTCATTCTGAATCCTGCTATATTTCCGCCTAGATAATTGCCCACAGCATGCAGATCTACATTCCGCGCTACCATATAGCACGCCACTTGGCACCTGAAGAAGCATCTGCGTGTCAATCGAATGCGAAGTTATTGCAAACAGGTTCTCCAGCAGACCTCGAGCATGTAGGTACCTATATCATCCCAGAGACAGAATTCATAGCCGTAACTGTCTATCGCAATAAACGCATTTCAGGCGCAAAGATAAGTAGAAATCCCTATGCCAAAGCATTTGGAAGTCGTCAGCGCTTCTTAAAATAGTTATTTTGGCCTATCACTTCCAGGCATTCAGACTTGGTTGCGTGTGCTTATGAGGAGACTATGCATGTCTTTTGCTTTGCAAATAAATTAAAAGAACGTTTAATGCACGTGTGACTAAACCAATGCTAAGAGCTTTACTGTTGTTTGTCATTCTGCGTCGTCGGATAATTTAAGCGCAGATGAGATAGACAGGTAGGCAGATGAGCGAATAGGTAAGCTTAAGGGGCACTACAACTGCTACGCCTTACTGCATGAGATATAGGGCGGCTTCAAACAAGCACGCTTCAGTTTCTTTAAGTGCGAATTGTATCGAGCACACTACGCCGATCTCTAGCTTAATCCAGTCTGGAGTGGATGTGATCGAAGTTTGGCTTTCATTGACGCATGGAAAACAGGAGATTATGCCGATTTATGGCAGCTAGCATGTGCTTTTGCTAAAATGACGACGGGTCATTAACAGCATTATTTGCATGCTAAGAACGCATCTTATTGTACATGCATAAGGCTTTCTGCGCAAAAATGCCTTAAGGGCCGCTAATATTAACTTTCTTTTACGAAGTCTGATTCATTCTCTCTGAATTTCTCCAGGCTCTATCAAATCAGAGCAACCGTAGTGATTAGGCTTTTTAATGACCGAACAAATCGTAGCTTTGCTGAAAGTAGTCCACCGATTTTTGACAATCTGCCACAGTTGATTGATATTGTCGGCTATTTTAACTATTCAGACGAGTTTAAAATTTGAGCATTTACGTTTGTCGAGCAGCGAATGCAAGCGAACGCCTGAGCATGCATTTGTATTAAATTGGGCTATTACTGATTTTTCTGGTTTGGTTAGCTGTAACAACCTAATTGGTGACTATTGAGCAGTCGCCAGAAGGAATTGGAATGCCCTAATGGTGATTTGAATGCTAATGCGTCCCTTTAGAATCGTGATTATTAGCCACTAATATAGTTATTGCGTATCATTTATAAAACAAGCCTTCTAATTTGATTTTATTTGTGACTGCGCCTCCTACTTGACAGTTCACAAGTTATGATAGCAGAGGAGCACCTCTTAAATCAGCTTGTCGGTGTACAATTTGCATGAATCAAGACGTTGCTAATAGAATTGGAAGCGCTTAAGGACCTGCAAACATGTACCTAAATGACTGCTTTCTGAATCCAAATAAAAACGGACGAAATAAGACTCAGCTACTCCGTGTTTATAATAAGCGGTGGCCAGAGCAGTGACATTAGCAAAATGAAGCAATATGAAGGAGAAGGGAACAAAATTTAAAATGAACGTAATTTTTAATCTATTGGTAGTTCTTCTGTTAGGCAATTATCTAGGTAGGCCGGTTGGGAACTTATATTTGTTGCACCCTGAATGCACCAGTCTGATCATCAGAATTGTAGGCGCTTGTACCTACAGACGTGGAACGACTCGCAACTGCTACGTAGCAGTAAAAGTTGCTAGATAACCAATAAAACAGGTGTGACGTGTTTAGTTCCAACTGGTGGATAGACGCGTCATTGATTACCGCCGATGCCTTGACCTCATTCTTTTGACAAATGCCTGGTCGTCAGTTGGTGCTCAGCACAGTTATTCAAAGTTCGCCTCTACTCTACTTTTTAAGGACTTTTTACAACTTATACTCAGGAGCGTGGGCTTGCTCGGTTAAACGTTGAGGAAGCAATTTGATTTTGTCTGTCTTGCGAACTGAGTTTAGCTGAAATCCACACTTCTGTAAGCTCATCGTCAGTCCAAATGTGCTACATTTAATTAAGCCATCTAAAAGTGATTTATTAGATTTGCCTACCATTGTCCGCCATTTAACAATCGATGCCCTATATTCAAATGGACCCCATGCCGCTAAGCAGAATGACAGATTGCTTGCCTTGCGGCTCCTGCTCCTATATACTGGTCTAGATTACTGCGTCAAGAATGCTTAACACTACTGATAGATAAACGTTAGAATGGTGCAACAAATAAGCATCAACTGAATGCATGAACGGTTCAGACAAGACAAGGCCCTAAAGAATACTAGATAGTTCCTGTTTTGGTCACTTCGTCAACCCTCTGTCCACTTCAAAGCGTTTGCACACCGAATGCGCACCCGCTTTAACACCATCACGATTTGTTTCGCATGTGGTGGCCTACAGACCGCTTGAAGTGTTCACATTATAAAAATCGACAAATCACAGCCTCGAATCAAAAAAATGGTTCTCATTCTACTTTTGTTCTTTTTTTCTCGTGAAGAAAGTCAAGGCGGTAACTCGGTTAAAATGAAAGCATTTTAGTCTCTAAGACTATGTGTGACCTTGTCCACCAAATTGCTGATAAGATTATTTGTGAGAGGGCTCATTTGTTTTTCGCACATTTTTTCGATAGTACTTCTGTAAGCTATAAATTATAGCCTTCGCTTCCCGGCACCAGTGCCTGAAACATGTGCCATACTGCAAGCGTGGGGCCAAAAATGGAGGTGAATAAGGCCAAATTATGGCTATTATAGGCAAGCGATCCGTTAGCCATCAAGTTTTGCAAACATAAGTCTGATTGAGGAAGTTTGTAAATAATTCCAGTGGATGCTTTTTGTGATTCTTTCATACCGCGAGAATCCATGACCCTTATTTTTGGTACAAAAAACCGATTCAAAATATGCTGCTGACGGTTGGCTTTTAAGCTGCGAATAAATTCCTAATGAAGCCTTTGTAAGCCTCAATTTTGACAATTTACTTAACAATGTATAATTATCAATGCAGTGGTTGAGCAACTTCTTAATTTTCTCTCAGCTATCCCATTCTAAGAGTTTTGCTTTTATGGTTGGTCATTTAATATTTTTTTGGAATATAACCATCACCTGAGGCATTTTATAGCTTTATTCTTATCCCTTTCTCATGGCACACCTATTCTGATTCCAATAATATTTACCTTTCTACTTAACTTAACTTCACAGGGTACGATTTGTTGCACAAAAATTTCGCATAGGGAGTCTATCGAGGTGCATTTAGGAGCGATACGTATGCGTTATTCAATGTTGCACATCTGCGTTACCTCTCGAACTCCGACTAGCGTTCTGCCCGTGCCTATCACAGTTGCTGTTTTTTTCTCTCTTTGATGCAAAGTACTGCCAAAAGGTTGCTATCCCATCCCCGAAATGTTTTTCCAATCAATTCCGCATCACGATGAGTTGCCCTTATCATTATCTAAATGTTCTTTATAACCTTACGTTCCATAAATGCGGTAGACTTGCTTTATATGATCTTTGATTGAATGAATTCTATACTCCAGTCAACTCATTGAAGCATGCGTCCAACCATGAATTTTGCACTTTCCGTGGATGGTATATAAAGGTAGCTCGTTGGCGAACTCTGGAAGGTAACCAAAAACTTAATGATTTACCCAGTAGCTTATAAACACACGCTCGATAATTTACTATGTTGTGTTATCGTGGTAGGGTCCAAACTATCTAAACTGCCGGTGGGATGTGACGTAGCACAATGCAATACAATGCTTGCCCTATCATATCCATCCAAAATACTTGGCTATTTTTACAAAGTTAGAATGCCCCACATAAAAGCTTTTACGATTTGCACTTACGACCCCAGCGCACTGAATGCTTTTGCCTTACTAGAGTATCTCTGGGCCTCTGATTGCGCCTAAGAAATTGTCCTAGTGCTCTTTGCGATTTAATCAAAGGGTAGTAATAACTATAAAACGGTGGTAAAAATTGCTTGCATAGCGGTCTTACAACTCCTGCAAATGCAATGTTCTATTTGGAGGGGAAAATATGTTAAAGTTCCTTGCTATGTGAATGAAATTTACTATTAGACGTTTCGCTGGCATTCACAAGGGAGTCAGCAAGATCTACATGTATGCCACATCCCATTTACGCTCATCAATTCGTTGGAAATACATACCAATTTGAGTAACTTAACAAGAAATGAACGGCGTTATAGCTGTTTAAGTAGGTGCCCTTCGGTTCCACCACTTAAGGCATACTTTGGGAGGCTGCAGTTAACTTTGACATAACGACGTTACTAGGTAATATTTGTCAGTACCAAACAAGAAATCGTTCTACCTGCCAAATTTGATAAGCAACAACGTTAGTGAAGACATTTGGCAATGCAGTTTTTACAATGAACTTATTTTGAAACAAAGAATATATCATAAAAACTTTCAGATCCAAAAAAACCTGATCTGTCAGCTTTTTTAGATAGGATTGTGCTGCCATGCAGTCGTCGCACTGTCCATGGCCCGGCATAGCAGACATTGATGTTCATTTAGAATAGAGATCGGAAGATATGATCCTCTATGCAGCTACAGGAGCGCTTTTTGAATGGGGCACATGCAACTGGATTAATGCCTCCAGTCAACAGTATTTATCTCCGTTTGAAACGGTGGAGTGGCTTGGGTGACTTGAAACAGGAAATCTGTTCATGTTAACAACTTTGTTTTAAAATGAATTCAATGCAAGATGGTTCAGTACATGATGCCATTGTAGAAGAGAAATGGATTGTGAAATGCATTCCTTAGCAGTGTGGCCCATCGAACCCTCATAATTGTAATTTGTCAACAGTAGATAATGTTTTAACTTGATGCCGACGAAATTGCTCACGGTTTCCCTAAACTAAAATTATCCAAACTGGCTCGTATATTTTTCTTAAGTAGGCTAATCAAGGAAGGCGCTATTAAATTACTAAAATCTGTCGATTTTCATAACAAGCCAACCCAACAATTGCGCACTACCTACTTATTGGCGAGAGTAAGCAGATGGCAAGAAACATTCGACTCCTGCTGGCTCTCTCACGAATGCCAGCTAGACGGTTGCAGGTGAGTGGATAAACTCCGGTTAAGTCAGACCGAAGCTTTGATTCAAAACGGCTTTAAGGAGAATTAACCCAACCCTTTGCCATCTACTGAAAGCAATAATGCATTTTAAATTAAATTAACTGCGCTATTCACAGTTATATTTGGAGCTTGTGAGTTTCCCTATAAGGGGTCTTTCGAACTCTTTTTAACGTATGTGTCCTTTGTATGATTGACGTTGAGATTTCAACCGATGGCTCAAATGCAGAGTAGATGTCACTGTCTGCGTAGGCAAGTACATTCTATGTTACTTTGTTAGATCAGAGCAATGAGCAAATTCTAAGTGGTGAAGCTGGCAACGTATTTTGCTGGTGGTTACGCTGGTTGGTTTGTACGCTGACTGCGCCATTTCTTTATCAAGGGTAGAATGCGTTGCCGATAAACAGTGAGACAAGTTTCTTTGATGTTCTGGGGTACATGCGGGTGTCGGGCTGCTCAACGCAGGAGGCCTCAAGAGCAAGCGTGCTGAACGAACTTCTGCAAAATCTGCAGGTTCGTCGTGGTAGACTGAAAGCCTCTCGAGTAGCGTTGACACCTACGCTGAGGCAACCCTGTATGTATGAGTGCCATTTGAACATGTCTAATCCAAAGCAAACCCAGGTTAATTAATCACCAACTCATTCAACATCATCATGCGCAATGCTGAGATGTGGTAGAATGGCAACCACGTTGCGCGATAAGAGAGCTGCCTTCATTCGTAAAATCGAGCTGCTTATGGAAACAAATAGCGTGGTGACATCTGCCAACTCCGCATCTTAACGCTCTTTCGTAATAGCGTCGAGTACTGTATTTACCCCATCTCTACTGCTCAATTAACCATCTATGAAACGGGAAAGTAATCAGCGTCAGAGCCAGGTGTTGGCATCCACTAATGAGTGCAACACTGCGATGCCAGTATCTGTGCAAATTCCTGGCAATACTTTTGAGTTGGAATCTAACACTGGTACGTCGTTTGCCCCTTTTTCATCGATTTGCTCCACCCAGGTTTGTTGAGCTTATTTCTTGCAACTCCCTCTTCTTGCGCATATTAATCCTTAACCAATTGTAGCACACGTCACTGCAAGTAGCGGTGGGGACAATGAAAATGTTTCATTTCACATGTACTCGCCACCAAAATGTGATTCAGACGCACTGAACTAATTGTTTTGCACTTCTAGCAAAATACGCGAAATTCTGCGGGGTTCAGCGTGTTACTGGGGTCTCTCTTAGCAAGCGACTGTAATTTGATGAATGAGCGGTTCAATCTCGGCAAACCAAAGGAGCCGCAACGAATTCAACCCTACCAGATCTCCTACTACCGTCAAGTTTTGGGTTTCACCTCTATCTTTATCAACCACCTCACAAACATTAGTCGTGGTTCACTCACTCCACCCATCGATGTGGTATCTGTTGTAGTTCAGCGCAAGACCATTCTACAAAGCATTCTTATCTATCTCGTCAACAATGGATGGAGGCGCATTGCACTGTTCTACTATTTTCACACAGCCTCTACATTCATTAGATGTTAAATTCAATTCTATCAACAATTCGCCTCTCCTAAAACAGGTGCAGTGCGCTTGAACTCTTAACTAGTGCCCACATAACATCGGCGGCAAATTTGACGCGATTAATAGAGCCATTGGAAGACTATTTGGACGGTGATCGATCACTTTGTTCTCGAAGCGAGTTGCTCCTCCTTTTTCTTAATCAAACTTCTTTTTTAGTGACGCTGATATTAGCAAGACCAGAACTGGCAGTGAAATTCGTAGTGGGCGTTAAGAAATTCGCCAGAATTAAGCAAGAGCGGATAGCACTCATGCACGTGGATCCCACGGATATGCTTACTTACGAAGCCTTGCATTCATGGGGAGCGCATTTGTCTCGAGCTGGGCCCACATGGACTAATGATCGTTCGCTCATCGTTGTCACAGCACTGCCCAATGGCACCAGCAACGATGAGGTGGCAATCCACGTCACCTTGCCCTCATTCCACATTCCTATATTTCATCTACACGCGGGTAACACAAGTCGTGCATCCTTTAAGTGATTTTGCACTTTGCGTTAATAAACTCAGATTGTCGTAAATAAGTGCGTCACCAATATGATTTTAGTTATGAGATCACGCACGTATATGTTTTCTGCACACGTTGCCGTTTTCAAATCAACGTCTACCTATAAAACTCCCAAACCTTAGTTGAAAGGCATCTCATTAAGGGAATGAATTGTCGAAACTTCCAGAGTGAATAGGAAGAGATGCAACAGGTGTTCCCACAGGTGAAGTTGGCTACTAAATTCAGCAATAACGCATTGCAACAATCCACCTTTGTTTATTGGAGAAGGAAGGCAGCGTAGGTGGTACCTCTTGCAGTGGACTCGCTCCTATCCATTAATATATGCATGCATGCATAGAGGATTTCTTGTGCGCTGATGAGTTGGTTTCCTTTTGACAGCTAATCAACTTCTCAGTGGCTAGTGAAGCAGCGCTAACAATGCGATTGGTTCAAATCCAATTAATGCAAGAGGGTGATAGCGGTAGTGCCTCCTATGCCAGTCTCTTCTAACCACTGCGCACCCTCTCACATATCAAAGTGCCTACACTGCCCCTCTTTTACCTTCCATTGACAAATTAAAGATGAAGACATCTCACAATGCACCTTCGACCTCCTCCTCTTCTCCCTCAAGTCCAACGTCACTGAGGTGGCTAATGTTGGAGTCCAAGCAAAGAGATATGCAGACACCTTCAATCTCATTGATGTCATTCATCATCTACTAATACTGTCCCAGCCAAGGAGTGCAATAAATTGGTCAGGAGGTGGGCGCGGACCTCAACGCACATGCTACTTACTTGCGCCTTGTGAAGGTGCTATGCGATAAGAGTAAATCCAGATTGCCACTAGATTTTACTTCCTTTCTTGCCGCGTATCTATCCTTTAGAGCCAGTGCAAATAATACTACTGATAGATCTACTTGGATCGCTCAACGCTGGTCTCATAGATTTGGCATTTGTGTTGGCATACAAGTAGAGCAAATTGTGTATCTCCACTGATTTGGTCAATTTAGACGGATTAAGTGCAAGATCGGGCACTTCAATTCACTCAAACTCGTTTTTATGGAAAGCGATTTTACATTCAGCGCTGATGGTGGAAATCCGCTAAATAGTGGACGCCGTGACGTGAGGATGTTTTGGGAGAATCGAATAACAAAGGAACGTTTTTTAGCCCTATGCTATTGTTAACGGAAAGGTCTATAACTTCCAGTCTCACGGAAGCCCTCAACTGCAAATGGATGCGGTGTCGAATTCGAATGCCCTTACATCCTTTCATGCACTACTGCCTGCCTGTCGAGCCTCGGTTGCAGCGTCGAGCCTAAATAAAGAGCCTCTGCGGAGAACGCGAAAGAGAAGGATTGCTTGGCTAAATGTACAGTATGTTCGTGTCCGCAGCGTAATATGCAAGCGCAATGTGTTAATGGCTCTAATCGTGTTCAATTAGTGCTGCACACAAATGTTATTCAATTATTTGAAGTAAGAGGAATGTAATGGAGTTATGTATAATAGGTCTGCAGCATGCAATCAGGGAGGGGTGCTTTCGTCCAAAAAGCCAATAAGTAGTGCTCGAAAGCAGAATAGGATTGAATGGTTGTTATCATGCGTCGAAAGATGACATTTGACATTGATGATGGGCATAAGGCAGCGTGCATCCTCCTCCCTCCCTCCAAGGCGAGAAATTTGAAAGTCGTCTTCTGGCATGCAGGTCGGGATGTGCTATCCTGTTTTGTCCGATGACATGACGAGGAAATCTTTGGTGTCACTGATTGTCTAGTATTGGCTTCAGAACGCATCGCTTGCACACCTTTGCCCTATGCTTCCCACGTGGTGTGGCTGTAGACGATCAACAGGCTATTCCACCATTGTCTATGTGTCAGCAGCTCTTCCGTTAGCTCTTTGTGTGCCCCTTAGCTGCCTTTTTAGCTACATCTGTTTTATGTCAGTAGTGGCGCAAATTGCTCTGTTATCGGGGATGTGGAGCCGTGCGATTTGTGAAGATAATAGATTAACCCCCTCAATTAACGACGGTCTTTCAAGAAAAGGCAGAATCTTAGGGACGATATTATCGTTTGTGGGAGGGCTTGACTGCTGGTGTTGTTTGTGCAATTAGCGTTGCCCCTACCATCGCAGCCGAGATCCATGTCAAAGTGAAAGGAAAGAAACTAAATAATTTTGCGTTTCCTAACTGTATACATCACGCAATTACGCAGATGCTGCTACCTCAAGGATGCCTTGCATCAGCTTTTGCTACCTCTCATGCTTGGCTTATTGTTCTAAAAGTGCAAGTCTACGTTAATGAATTGGACTTATCTTGAATCCCACTGCGCTTATGGTTAATCGATCACCTCGCAGACTGCGAGATTTGCGACACGAAAATGTCAACGCTTTCATGGGATGCTGAGTGACGCCGCACTCCTTCAGTCTGGTCTTTCACTGCTCTCATCGGGGAAGCCTTCAGGTGATGATTTAAGACCTCCCTCATTTGATTGGCCAAAAGTCCCATCTACATCACTGCTTTCATTTCCAACATTTCTTACACTTATAAGCCTTCAACAATATCAGCGATTTGCTGACGGATTTGGCACAATGCGCAAGAAGGTGACTACTGGCTGACTTACGGGAATAGGCACGAAAAACAGTTGAGGTCGTTCCAAAAAGGGCGGGATGTATCGGGCACGACGAATGGGAACGTGCCGGTAAATTGCAGCGGAAACTTATAAGCACTTCATAAACGTCCACACAACAGGACTTTTTTAACAACAAGAAGAGTTGCTTTGTGTTGGCCTCTTCGTAGAACATTGACTTAGTCACCACGCCTTTCGTTTTGCTCCACATGCTTCAAAATGGTTGTCCAAAACTGATATTCTCTACCCATTAAAGAATTGCTAGCAGAACCATAAATGAGATGGCTATAACGACTACTGCCATGTTTCAATCTCACACCCCTTGGAAATGCTGCACAACAGCCTTTGGCGCGAAACATGCCCGTAACTCTATTACTGAGTCCATTCATGAGCAACAGGCACTCAATTTTGGTGATACACGACACATGCTACGGACTTACTCGTTACTGCATCTCCGTGCGTAGGATGTTATCAACAACAAAAGCATCACATTTGACTGGGATTTCAAGGTCTCTCTTATGACTAACTTAGTTTGGGTGAGTCAATGCTATCTTATGGTATTTGAACAAATCTCCTCTCCAATATTTGTAACTACTACCTCTAATGTGACGTTGCATGGGGAAAAAGTACCTCCATAGCAAAAGTCTCAAAGCCCACGGAAGGCTCAAATCGGCCAATTGCGTCGTTAATTGCCAGTACGTCTTAAAAATCACCAACTTTGGCATTCCTAAAATCTATAACTTGACAGACAGTTGTCCTTCAACCAACCCCGAAGGTTAGTTAGTTAGCCAGTTAGTTAGTTAGTTAGTTATAAATACTGACCAAGGACTTCTTGCACCCGCGCCGTCGTGGCTGCGCATCTCATTCAACGAGTCAGTAAGAAACGTGCATGCAGCTGGTTGGCTCACGCAAAGACAAGCGGCCTGATGGTAGTCGTGTTCACTAGCGCTTATTTAGTACTTCAGTGTTCTGCCAAGCTGGGATTTGAAATGTAGCCATCACGATTTGTCGTGACTAAGTTCATGCGTAGAGGAAGTTATTCGCTGATTTCGAAGGCACTTTCTAAACAAGGAGATGATAAGACCACGCCATATGTAGTAAACAATCATGCAGAATAATGCCAAAACTCGCAGACTTTTCTTAACTTTTGAGCGATTTTTGGTGAGATATTAAAATTGCTTTTGCAAGACAGCGCACACCAACTGCGGAGATATAGGTCACAGATAACCAAATTGAAGAAGGTAAAGGCTTATTTGGGCAGCAATTTTACCCTTCGAAATAATTTTGCGCTCCTTTTGATGCACTTTTTGAGCTATGGCCAGCATTGGAGATTAGAAATGGGTCGTGGTGGATCTGTATTAAAAGCGCAACCTTTCCTTTAGCCAATGCAAGATGAAACGGAGTTTTAAATGAAAAAAAATGGACAATGAAGAGAAAATTTTGCCCTTGAATATCCAAGATATTCCATGGCAACACGCGTAATAAGATATAGCTTACAATTATTTGGTAAGATTCGATCTACAAGTGAAAGTTTTCCATGGCTGTGCCAGAATCGACTTAGTTGCGTTTGATTTCTTGCGATTTTTATGTAAAATCGGCTGAGAATGCAAAAGGTGTTTATCCACGTTTGTTTATGTACGGACGACGGCGTGCCATGTCGGTGTCAGAATTAACAGAGCGGATTTGTCTAGATGTAATATAAGCTAATTCAGTCGAGTTTTGCACTGGTTTGTCTAGCATAAATTCGTGTGAAAATTACTTCATTTTGCGCATCCCGCCGTTAACTGGGTTTACGCTAAATTTATCACCCAAAACAATGGTTGTTTCTGATAAAGATGTTCTTGGTGTTGTAATTCCTGGCAATTCAATTTCACCATTCAAAAGAAGGAAGCAGTAAAATAGTAAGCATAGTGCTGGTAGAAACGCACATAGCACGATGAGTAGATTCCAATCTAGCGATGCCATCAGAGTACTAGTGCATAACTAATGCATTTTATTGTCATCTCTTCTGCACTCTATTTATACGTCGACGTCATCTTCCTATTAATACCACACGGCAACCATATCATTGGATTTTCTGATTGATTGGTTCCGCAATTATTGCATTTTTGATCACAATAATTGCCTGATTCGACATTTAGAGAAGAAACATACGGTTCTGGTGAAAATTTACCACAGCCTAATGCATAAACTGCAACGAATTCGTAGACTACGACAAAGTAAAAATCAGTCGCTCTTCCATGAGTGGGCAATCAACAAGATCACATCAACGACTCATTAAGTGCTAGATGCGCAATGCGTGATGCGCTGATATTAGTACGCAGATGAGCTTACCTTACCAAGGCAGTGTTGTATTGTCATCAGACACGTCGTATTGTCAGACCTACTATCAAGCAATCAGTCATGCTTAATTGCATGGGAGCAATAGTGTGTTTCGAAGTCATAAAATGCTAATGATGAGCGGTAACATAGCTGCGTACTACATGATTTGACATGACAGCTAAACAACATGCTGCTAGCTATAAGAATAGCGCATTGGACTGCGTTCTAATCCTGACCATGGCAAAGTCCTGGTAAACTATTCATTGCTTTCAAGTTGGTCAGTCGCTTTGGAAACATGCATCTTCAGAATTTTCGTCAAAACTAGCGGAAGTTTCAGCATTGGTGCAGCTTTGGACCTTTGATGTTGCAGTAGTTACTGTCTGGCACTGCTGCAACTGGCAATATAGCTGTAGCGATTACAATTGATGCAATGTTTCGCGAGATGGTGCTCTGCTGGCATTTGAGTTCGTACATCAATCACATCGAAGGCTGTTTTTGTTGTCACGAATAAATACAAAAGGCTGCGTGTCCAGCCTTAGGCATCTACCTGTCCCCTTCGACGATGCAGGGCATCTTAATCGACAAATTTGCATTAGTCTTCAACAAATTAAGGATCTATTTTGGAGTAGCATTACTGATTGTTTTCAATTCATTATGGCACGTAGTAATATTTTATTGCCCTAGCCTAACTCACCTTATCCGCACGTAAAACGGTAAGCTATGTGAAGGAAGAGGGAAGACATAATTAAGACAGAGCTTATATTTCCACAAATCACTGAGAACAGACTTGATATTATGTATACAGATGACTAAAGGTTTCCCTAAAGTGCCTAAATATTTCTTTTGAGAGGACCTCGCAACAAAGTTGGCATTTACTTCGCCATGAAGCATAATAAACCTTTTCAGCAATAATAACCTTTTTTAAACCATATTTTACGTGGCGCTCCATTCGTGCGTCCCTTCTAAATGCTCTAGAATAAGTTGGCTTTCTTCTCTTCAATGCATGCAGAGCAGCATCGTTGGGTGGTGGACTAGGTATTAGCACCCAATCAGGTCCCTTCTCGTAAATTCGCATCAACTTTAGACCCTGATATAAGAGTAGGTTGTACTAGGTCTTCTCAATCATCTTGCCTGTCTCGTCTTCCCGTCGATTTTGTGGTCTATGCAGGACTTCGAATACCCTACCCTACGTCTTTTCGCCACAGGTGATGTTATGTCTCATGCCTTAAACAGCAGCGGACCGCGGAGTCATCACAGTTAGTCACTGCAGAATTGCACCCGCTCCTTATTTGACAGTGTATAGCAGACGCACACAACGTTAGGGCAGCGAACAATAAAGGGAGGCCGCCTAGTAGACATTTATTCAGCAAAGTGATGACAGCTGTTGATGATTTAATCCCCTTGCCATATCTATCAACATCAACGACAATTCAAGCACAAGTGAATGACGAAACCAAGACCTAATCTGGTACCAAGAACATGGTGATCGGAATGTTGTTAAGTCTAACAAAGCACTGTGGAAAGCAACTGCATCCGTGCTGTATTTTGGCATTTGTGGTAGTGTTGGAAACCAACAATGCTTTATATTAACCAGTGCATTCATATGAGTTGCATTTTAGAATTGATTTATATCATCGCTTAGAGAAGAATTAGGGACGTCGGGCACTGCAAACAGATCAGGACAGGTTATATGCGCAAATATATTATAAAATTAGCGTTCCTTACGTAGATTTGGCAAATGCAATGGAAGTGAGCAGGTCTATAGCGCTGCTGTTTAATTGCAGAAAAAAAACAATTATCTGGAGCAATATAAGTGCCATTTATTTCATGACAAATGCTGTGCATGAGCGTAATGATTAAACAAGAGCGGGTTTACGATATCAGATCGTTTATAAGCGCAAAAGAAATAAGGAGAG
This sequence comes from Taenia hydatigena, assembly GCA_036345935.2. NCBI lineage: Eukaryota > Metazoa > Platyhelminthes > Cestoda > Cyclophyllidea > Taeniidae > Taenia > Taenia hydatigena. Next base: position 111,152 of record JADWOT020001242.1, on the reverse strand, counting down.
GCTTAACGCACGCAGGATATGGATGATTTAAAGTAAAATGATAGCGGATTTTAGGAGTCGAAGTGCTTAGAGATTGTGAACTTAAAGTACGATTTGAGGAAGCATCAATGAGGCATAGAAGTAAGTGCAGTCTCCTCAGAAGGGACTAGGCGCTTAGCGCCTTCATGCTGTAGTGCAGACATTTATCATCCAGTGCGGCATCAGAGTGGGTAGCTCAAGGAAGCGGGACGTGCCTGCCTTTCCAATATGAGCTAACACAAAAGTATTGTAGCCTCGCCACATTGGTTTGCTTAGTTGTAAGGACGCGAGGACACAGGTGGTTCCAATGAATTCGGTGAATTAAGTGCTTACTCAAAGAAGGTGCTGAGGCTATTAATGGGGTCGTGGGAGTTGCCGCGGTTATCTCTTATAAAGCAAATGCAAGGTGAATCGCAAAATTATTATCCTTAGGATTAATTAAAGGAAATTGTGATGTTGCAACAAGACTGCTACTACTTGTATTAGATTGCCAAAAGTTCACAAGGCATTGCCCTATGTGAGATATTTTATAAGGGATATCAAGTAAGGATAGTCCAAACTTAAGGCTCAAAAATGCTATTTTGCGCATCAGGCCGTGGAGTAAATGTTTCATTGAAGATTCGCAAATCAGCACGAAAACGGCTCCATTGCAAAGCGAATTCACCAAAGTCCTAGGCCAGTAAAGCCGATGGGACGCAACTCTCCATCTTTGTAAGTAACACAACTTCTAGACTGCATAATTGGTCCAATCCAAGTTCCTGCAAGGTAGCGAGATAGTAATCTTCCTTATTTAAAGTCATTTTGCGTTCAAGGCATCCAAGTATGCCAGGGACTATTATTTGCAAAGTTCACCGGTAAAGAAGAGGTCCATAGTAGTGTGGACTAATGCTTAAATTATTCATTTTATGCTAAACATATTTATGCCCTCCCTGATCAAGTTTGGCCACCCACCATGCTACTTGCTATCAGGATTATCCACTGCGATTCTATTCACATGCTCATTGTTGGAATTTCCATTCATTTGGCAAACATGTCACATAAATATACAAGGCCTTGGAAGTTGGTGGACCTAGTTCATTGCTTCGGCTTGGTATTTACGACTCATTTCCTTCTCTCCCATCTACGAGTGTCAGGACTGGATGTCTGCTGGTACATCGCAAAAGACTAAAAGTACGTAAGATTATAAATTCCGTGCTTTTTAATTCTTCACTAGAGTGTGCAACAACCGCGACCCAGGATTGCATTTCTTCACATCTGTAGGTGTCTTTGGCTGTGGCTAAAGGCAACATCAATGGTGAGGCAGAACAACACTTTCACTCAGTTTACATGCGGCATAAGCGCCAGCGGCTGTGCAATGCTTCGGAGAAATTTAGTTTGGTGAGGTAATAGTGTGGGTAGATTTATGTGTCATCACGCGCTGACCAATGAAAACGTGCGAGTTCATGAAAAGTAGGTGAATAGCAATGCAGATCACTTAACCTTAGTTGCTAAAGTCAACAAAATACCACGTTGGGCACCAAAATAAAATGCATGTCCCAAAGTTTCGAAACTTAGTTTTACCACTTTCGTTCGCCAAAGCAAAAATATACAAGAATAATATATATGGGCTATTCCGCACAAACTTCATTAAAATCCACAATTCACGTCAGCATACACTGGATACAATTTTCACTACAACGAGTAACTATTTTCACTGACAAAGCTATTATTGTAAGCGTAGAAAGGGATGCACCGAGGCAAAAACACGTCGACGAATTTCTAGGGTACTGATTGGGCAAAATCTAACAAGGTTCATAACGAATTCTCTACTATGACCAGACTTTTGTAGCTTAGGACTCAAATTAGTGGAAACTCTCCCATTTCTCAAATTCAAATGCAAGGATGGAGGAAAGTGCTGCGAAATGCGCTTTCTCGAACAGAATCACTTCATCGTTCACATTGTTCACACCTGAGCACAAATGTGGTTGTGGTAAGGTAAAGGGAATGATACGAGTTAAGACGGGATGCTCATTCCTCTCCCACGCAATCCATAGGACCCTAGTTCCCCTTCTATTTTCCCATGCACTTGCTCATCGAACACATGTAAGTGAGCATATGCGCGGCAGCAAATTCTCGGTGCCACTGGTAGTCTCAGCTCCTATAAGAGCTTAGTAAAGCAAAATACCATCTGGTTTTTGTTCTTTGCTAGCCGAAATTCTCTGCTGAGCTTCCAAACCTAGGCGCTGAATGTCGTACCAATGTGCCATTGTAACTTTCAGGATGCTCGATCATGAACAGATCATCTTCATTTGTCCAACAGATTACTAAAATCTGAGCTATTATAAGGCTGTCAGGATGATTCTGTAAATGCAAGCTCAATACATCAACTTCGCCATCTGAGTAAAGTGATGCATCCGTACCTGTTTTTTTTATTTTTGGCTATGTGATTTCTTTTCCGAGTCTAAACGTTACAATTGTATTGCAAATGATTGAAATCATCAAGGTCAAATCGAAACGGGCAAATGCGCTGAGTTGCGTTTGCATCGGAACGATGAGACGCCAAAGTTGGGACAAGGAGCTTACTGGGGTTCACGCTAGTTAATACTTGCCAAATAATAGGTAAAATAGTGGGGGATCAAAGGGGCAGCCAAATGTGCATGCCGATTCTCATCCGCAAAGATAATGGAAAAGGATACCATAAGTTGAAACGGAAAGCCGGGTCGTGATATGCTCACTGCAATAAAGGAAAAAACTCGAACGATAGAAATATAGCCAATTAAAATAACGGGAGTAGGATGACAAAGCTGCGACTGTGAGCCTGTATTTGCCCTCGCAAAATTCATCAGTCAAATGTCAGCCACTACAGTAGGACTATACCTAAAGGAAGCCTCACAATAACAGCATTTATTATTGCCCATACTTTAGAAAAGAAGTAGATCATCCTTGATTATTGTCTATATATCTGAACTTTTCACTGTGTTGGATGGATATCGGGATGAATAGACTTCAATAAAGCAAATACGTATGGATGGCCTTAACGCTTGAGACCTTATGTGGCTTATTACCCTGAGAATAAAAAACTACTCATGCTGCGTAAAACTGATAAAGATAAGTAGATTTATTAATATCTTAAGGTAAAAACAGATCGCAAGGAAACCAAGGTACAAATCAATGAATAGTTGATTAGCAGGGCCTGTCAAAATAGGTAATGAACTGCATTAGCCGATATGTAAAACTGGTGAGGAATCAAGGTCAGCATTTCATTTTCATCACGTGATTACAGATGAAATAGCGCGATGGACGGATTTGGCTGTAGAGTACCGAGTTTGATCGTGACTACCACTGGAATGTTGGGAGAGAAAAGTTGTCAGTCTTAAAAAAAACACCCCTGAGTGACTGTGCTGAAGTAGATAGAGTAGATTTTGGCCATAGCTAATCGAAGAAAGACAGTGATTAGACTAGACTCGGCCTAGCAATCAACCTTACCATAGTTGTCATTTTTGGTTAAAGCATTCTCATCGAAATGGTGGTTTGCCAAGAAGAAAATGATAGTGCGATGCCATATCGATACCATGCCCCTTCCACTCAAAAATCCTTTTATGCAAACCATCAATACTGGTAAACTAGGTTCCTGCAGGCTAGTGCACATTATGCCAATTCCTTAAAAGAGCAAAAATGTAAGTACTTTGCTCCTTCACGGGCCATAATGCCGCTCTTGACTAGCAAAATCTGTGCTTGTTATTACTAAATCTTGTGGCAGAAAGGTCTTGCAACGTATTTACTGCACTCAGTTGTTAGATTAATTGAAACAATTAAGTGGGTGTTAGTGAAACACATTTAGATGGCAGAATGGATCCTGTTTGGCTTCATTGGAGGAGTCAGCTTATTATATCTTATCCCGTAAACATCGGTGACTGTTACCGAATGCTTAGCAATATGCGTAAACACTTATGCAAAATGTGGCGCGATTGCTTTCAAATGCAATTGCTTTACTTTAACTATCAAAACAAAGTCTGCACAATTTTGCATTAGGCTTAAACCTGTTTTCCTCGCATTCATTTCCTTATTACGCGATTAGCATAACCATTTTCCTAACAATACCGAATTCTCGATTCTTGCATTAATCTGCGAATTTTTTTGCCTAAAGTCCTTAGGGACACTTTGCTCATTATGGCATTCAGCGACTTTGGATTTATTCCACGTCAGTCTAAAATTTGCAGCTCTTGTATTTCAGACAGCCTCCTTGCACTAGCATCGGCGCGATATGGTGATGGGAACAAGAGATGAAAACGGAAAACGGAAAAATATTAATTAAAATTTGGTGGAAGGACGCAAATTTTTGCCGTGATAATTAGCTGGTGATTGATCCTCACCATCAGATGAAGCATGGTGCTCCTTATTGTACCTTAACGTAGCATTTTTTACCCCCAAATTATCAGAATCGGCTGATCTGTCCTGTCGGGGTCAGCAAAATAGATAGTCGCCCAGACAGATGCGCCTTTACTTAAAGGCACATGTAGTTTTCCAGTGGTGGTCCATCTGTGGCAACCAACCCTAAGCAAATCGTAAATCAGCCTGCAATTATGCGTTCGGAAGCCACTAGTTCAATTGGAGAAGACAACCTCTACGTTTGCTGCGGCCTAAAAGGCTCCTTTGAAGCGGCAAGACATCATAAAAGATTACGCAGATGGAGCCGATGACAGATAGTATTCAGTAAAGCAATTTTCATCTTTGAGACAATCTTATTCTTCTCAGAGGAAGAACCTAAAATGTTAGCGCACTGACCGAAATTTTTAAATTACTTATTTATTTCCTTTGACATTAGCTGTTTGATTTAGGAATAAATATGGATCCACTAATAGGTAGAATGTCAGCTGTTTGTCTTAACCTATTCTATCTTGAAACCTTTAAATTAGTTCAAAATTTTACATCATTTGACCTCTTGCTTACCCACTTTGCTCCCTAATTTCCATTCGCCCAAAAAACAGTGCGGTTGTCCATGATAAATCTGTCTAGCTCTGACTGTCACACCTACGTTGATCTAACTTATTGTGCACTCATGTCTGCACCCAGTTCGCTTCCCATTCGTGTGTGCCGCATATTTGCATTGAGTTTTGCCTGCAAAGGCTTGGAAAGAAATAACGGTTTGTTGCAAATCAAACGAGAAAGTTGGAAGTCACTGCTGAGGTTCAGAAATGTTCTAGGTCTTTCAGTAGGTATCCGCTTAAGAGGCGCAAGTAGCAAACGCGCTTTTAACACGTGTAATTCTTTACTACATTAAAGACAGATTTTCTTCTGCTACTTGCTAGTCAGCGTGACATCTCTACGATAGTATTGCCGGCAGTCAAGGGATGTAGGTTCTTGGAATGAAGAATAATTTTATTACGTTAGAGGTGATTAAGACAGTATTTCTTGTTGCAAAGAAGGAATAAGCAGCAAGCGTACTGGACCACAACTGTAAGCGGAGCATCGCTTGCATATTGTGGGGGCACTAGTGTAGTCAAAGAAACTTAGATTAGGATAGGCTAGTCCTAGCTACATGGTGTATCATCCATTTTTCGTGTCCACTTCCGTGCTGAATCATTCAAGTAATATCACATTTTTATCTCATAATCTATTAAAAGGTGTTAGGGTTAGATTGGCCCTTTTCATTTATTCTCTCAGATAAGAGAGGTCATTGAAACTTGTTGGCAAATGTAGTCTCATGCACCCACCTACCTTAAATATTGTCGACGCCAGGCTAGTCGCTCATCCGCCCTATATTTTGTTTGTCTTAATATTTTTCCAAAGCCAAATTTGCTTATTTTCTACCCTTTTTTTCTAACGCGTCATTCTTAGCCAATTTCGCTTCAAGTGATGGAGCTGGTGTCAGCCTACTGTTTGTGATCCGGGCAGTCAAACATTTCGCTGTTTTGCAAACTCATAGAATTAGTGTAGGATGCACTATCTCATTAAACTTTAATTGAATTGAGATGAATGATGCACGCAAGCCATTTGAAAAAAATTATTTGGTGCGATAATGACCGCTGGCTTAATAATGAGGGGAGTCGGAATGGAAATTTTGGCACCAGCAGCAGGCAAACCCTGACCTCATTTTTTCGTTCGAGGAATAATGCAAATGCGCTTTAAATGCCTATGTATCCAATTGCACCAAGTTTAATTTGTGAACGTTTATTTGCACGGCATAGCACGGAGTGCGGATTCATAGCCCTTTATATGATCTAATACACACTTAACAAGCATTTGCGCACAATTCGGATCGAAAGTAGAATTCGTCCTTTGCATCACTGAATTTAGAAGCATATCTTCTCAACGTCCATACCACTGATGCCTCATTTGCAGCATTCCACCAGTTAACCGATCGATCGATAAGACAAACTATTTCAAAGCCAGTGCGCATTGGTCAACTCATTAGGGGATCGATATGATGCAGGGCACTTGTACATACGACGCCATTTTATCGTTTTTTTTTTTATTTTGGAGATAGAGCTAAGCGGGGCGATAATTGCACCGACAAGTGAAACCGACTCAAAATGCAAGCATTTTTAAGCGTGTATTGGAGGAAAGGGTCCTCCTCTGAAGATATCTTGAACAGTAAGATTCCACTCTTGAACAGTCAGTAAAGGAGCAACGTCAGCTCATTTTATTAATGGCAATTGGATTATGTCTTCCACAAAGCCATCCTAAATAAAAGCTGTTAAATAACACCATTTAATTGTGTCGGATTGGTCAGGCTCCAAGGTCCATCCAGAAAGCTGCTTCAACATGTCTTCCAGTAAGTGAATTGGCTCCTCTTTGAATGACGACAATGCACAATTGCTGCATTGGCAGTCTGATATTAATGCAATTTCACCCACATTTTACTACCTGCAGTTAATAAAGGGGAGAACTATTAGGTGCAATTGAAATAGCAGGCTTGATCGCTGACATTAAGCCTTGCAAATTATTTGCTGCCTAAGTAGAAGTAGATTAACAACCCTTTACCATCATGGGTAATTCATGAGGTCCTAGTTTTGCTGTTGTTGTTAGAAGTAGAAAGCAAACGATGGCATTTCTGCTTTCTGCAAAAGCCTATTTATGCTCATGGTCTCAAATATATTCATATTTACTTTTGGCGTCTTCTGTTAGTCGGCCATAATGCTTTTGCATGCTGCGTTGTTAAGTATAAATTAGTACTACTCTAAAGCTGTGATGCCTGCTGTTGCGCACACAAACTCTCTTAACGGGCCTAATCAAGACCGCTGCCATATGATGCAACGTTTAGCTGCAGCGCAAAATCTGACGAAATGATCCGGTAAGAAAATGGATGGGAAGATGTCACGACTCACCCCCAGTTTACATTATTCTTGCCTTTGCCTCTTACTTCGGTCCACTGGCATCCTTCGAACGGAGAAGGGAGAGGCAAGGAAGAAACAAAAGGCTACATAGTGCTAGAGCAAACGTAGCGTAAGAAAGGCATGTAAGGCGAGCTAGGTCGTGGAAATGATAATAATCAGGAGAACCGCGACCAACAGCATGTCTAGCGTTGATGTGATAGAATTCTTCCCTGCTGCAGGTGTAGAATTCATCAGTGGTACGTGTTGCACGCAGCGTGTCGCGTGGTCTATTGCATTTTCGTATCAGCAGTAAAATTCTTTCGCGTGCTGCGTTAGTGGATTAGCAGCATTGATGACGGCGCCTGCGCTCCTGGCACTTCTTCCTCCTCCTCTCGCCTTAAGGTAGGTTCCTTTCTTTAATCCTCTTACTGGTGTGCGTTGTTCTAGAGTTTTATCTGCTTTAGCCAGTTTTATTTAGCAGGTCATAGCTTAATAACTCGCTGAATCATTTAGATTTCATAGCAGGATTCTTGCTGCTGATTTTGAATTAGTCGTCAAATTTAACAGCTCATTTGATTTAGATCTTAGCAGCTCCTACTGTACCGGACAATGAATGAGATTACTAAAGATGTTATAAATTTTAGGATTTAATTACTAAATTAATTAATGCAACTTTTGGGAGACTAGTAGCTCAATTCTGCGACTAACGCAATGGCAAAACACTTTTGCATAATGCGCGCATGGGGTGGCCCTACATTGCAAGTATTTTAGCACCACTAGCACTGGCTGTCACGATTTTTAATAAATTGATGATGGAATCAACTCATCATCAACGCCAATCAGTTCTTCCACCCTTCTGCGAGATTCCAGTCTACTTTTCGCCAGAAGTAAAGATGATGCAAAGCAATTGGGAAAATTCACACAATCAATGGCTTCCAACTTTCTCATATGTTCATTTATTGGTTAATAGACTTCTTTAATTCCAGTCAATGGGCTCGAAGCATGTCTACTTTGCTGTACGTACTTTGCAACGAGAAAGAATTCTGTCGCAGTATCGCAAGACATGCTACTCGATGCAACACTCAACGCTGTTATCCTTCTCGCTGTTCACTTCACTCTTAACGCCCCTGTCCGTTCTACTTAAAATGAGCAGTTTGCCCCTGTTTTGTTCGTAAATAATTTTCCCTTCTCTGCTCGAAGGATGTTAATAGTCCAATGTATGGAGAACGGGTGGGATTTCCAAGAAAATTAAGGTGAGTCAAGCATCCCTAACCTGACTTCTACCTAAGTTTTTTGTCTTAACGTCTCCCTTGGGTTCGCACATTCGGTAGTAGATATTCGTTTGCCTACAACAAGTTTTTTGACCGATTTTCTCAAGTCATCATTACACAAGTTGCGTGAGCAGAGAGGATAGCTAATAAAAGATGAGATCAGGAAAGTGAAGGGCAAACATTTGCAAAAGCATTGAACCAGAAACAGTTGATTTTTTCATATTCAGGGGTAATTCTCAAAGCTCTTTGTCGAAATTTAGTCCTTATTTCACCAACAGTGGCACTGTTTTGCATTGCTGACTTTGTTACGAACTAACTTGCGATATCTGCACTGTGTTAACGATTGGCGACCCATGTTGCCTTGACTGTGTGCTACACAAGGTCGGAAAAATTTAAAGACGGACATGCTGCTTCCCGATCTCTTCTTTTAAGAGTGCTTAGCCAAGGTGGAAGGGTACGAAAGAAAAATAAATTCTGATGTTACAACCCAAATAAAGTTAAAACGGTACTATTGTTCCCTAGGCCAACAGACACGACACCACAAAAGACCATGCGACACACTGCATGCACCACGTGCCACTGATCAATTCCACGCATGCAACGATAGAGAATTCTGGCACACTAGCGCTAGAAATGCTGCTGATCACGATTCTCTGGACTATTATCATTCGTACTATCCAGTTCGTCTTTTACGCCTCTCCTCCGCTACGTTTCGCCCTAGTACTATGTTGCCTTTTATTTCTTCACCGATCCTCCCTTTCTCGTCCAAAGAAAACCAATGAGCCAAAGTTTAGGTTAAAGGCAGAAATTGTAAAAATTAAGGGTGAGTCATGACGTTCCCCTCTCTATTTTCTTACTGAGCCACTTGTTTTATTTTCCTTTTTCCTTATTTTCACGCCACAGCCATACGTTGATTTAGACGGTAGCAATCTTGATTGGGCTCGTTAAGAGAGCTTTATGTGCTTCAGATTAATGCTTATTTATGTTTCAACAACTATTGGCTACGTTTGCAGCAGTTGCGCAAATGCCGATAAGCGGATGTATAAATAAGTGGTTTGATGGAAGATTTAAGGAACTTATTTGCCTGCGCCCGTTTTTCCTTTTCGTCCACACAATCCCACTCCTTTATCCTCTGTAGTAGAACAACAATTTTTCTTTGCTTGCGCAAGCGAGATCGAGCCACCTCCACTTTCCTCTCTGGTTAGAAGCAAGCGTTTTCGAAAGCACAGAATCAGGAACACTCACCGACAACCAACGTTTGCAAATTGCGTAGTTACATTTAGGGGTGAGTCGCAGATCCCTTTACCATACTCGTGCTTTGATCGTTTCATGCCTCTTCATAAATCATGCTACAGATGCGAAATGAGTAGCAAACGTACAGTACGTACCACTGTAGTCATACTGCAGTAAGCTGAGCTGGACGAGGCTAGGTTGGGTAAGGCATGGCTGGGCAGACCAACTCGACTATCTATCCTACTTTATACACCTCATTGATCCCTTGCCTTCCATCATTCTAGTAATGCTTCTTTTGCCACTCAGAATCCACGAGGAAGACTTAGATGTCAATGATGCTCCTAATTTTGTCTTTCAGGTATAAGTATTCATCGTAAACGCCTAGGCACCAAGAGCACCTCTGGACTAAGGAACGAGATGCAACCCTCATGTCGTCTGATTCTCTCTCAAGTTCCACTCCAGCGCCACTACTGTAAGCGTCTTATTCTCCGCCCACTGCGCATTACGGTCTTCCATCACAATGAGCCTTGCGCAATACGCGACAGCGCCCACCACACCTTGTTTGTCCATCTGCCTAACCATTACAGATTTACATATGCACATTCATGTATCTACCCCCATTCATTGCTTTTAGTGAGACCAGAACTGGTTCCTCCTCCATCTCCTATTTTGTTTTCTCAACTCGACATCCTTCAAAGCGAAATCCACGTTTCGCCTGTCTCCTTCTCCTCCTGGATCAGTCTTAATCGATGCCACTTTGGTGAGCTCCATCCGTTTTTGATTGTATATGTCCATTGCCTATTACATACTTGCACCCTTACTGCATTCATTAGCCATAAATTATGTCAATTGTAAGTCTGAAATTAGATTAAACTGTACTGAAATTTACTAAAATGGTCGCATCTTATTTTTTTTGCTTTTGCCCTCTTCCCTGCCAAAACTCATGTCTCCTATCTCTTTTTACCACTCCAGCCCATCCTAGACCCCACCTATTCAGCCTCTCCTCCTATTGTACCCCCGAGAATGAAGGCAAGCACGTCGATTTATTATGACCTCGTAATTGGTTTTCCAGTTGGCCTTTTGCTTATCGTATTGTTACTGCCCATCTTTTGCTCTTTTAGAGGAAATACAAACCAAACATTATGAAAACTTGCAACAATAAGCACCTTTCCTCCTGTTTCAATTGCGATTTTGCTATGAAACGTGAATATGCACTGGACTTCGAAGAAGGATAGTTTGCCATCATGTATTTATATGCAGATTATGATAGTCATGCCGTTGTTGCTACCTATTGAGGTTCCAGCAGGAGGCAACTTAATGCCACTTTTTTCGTTCGCGAGCACGTCTGCGTCAGCTACAGTGGCGAAGAAATAAGGGACGACAATCTGTGTACAGTCCATGCAAATACGCGAATCATGACAGCTGGAATGGGGACGCGATTGGCAAGATGCGTGAACTGGAATGTGAGTTTTGTGTGCTATACCAGTTAACTTTACGATTTAATCACATAGGTGAAAATGAAGGCTGTGCTTCATATTCAGCATAAAGTAGAGTAGCCGCTAACGCCAAAATTGTGCTATATACCGCGTTAAATCTAAATGAAGTCTTTTATCTATGCTGTGCTAACACAATTTACTTGGATTCTGCTACTTCTCGTCAAAAATAAGATCAAAAATAACAAGATTAAGAAATGAAACATACCGAAGGCGTAAACACCTATTATGGAAGACAAAATGAGGGCCATTCTTTTGCTCAAGCTTAATAATTAGTGCGAGAGTTCCATTTTTTGATGTTTAAAATGATTTAGAATGCCATTTTTGCTACTAGCGTCTCTTTTTCGTGTAGACATGCTGGCCAGTGAAAAACAATGTTTAACTAAGATGTTTTTTTGCTTGGAAAGCAAACAATTTATTCCTTATCCAGACAGCAAACATTTCAATGAGTGCACTATGCTTATCAATCTGTACAGATGCAGGTCACCAGCATAGAAAGCTGCTAAAACAAAGGAAGCCATAGTCGTGAGATGAATTGATTACTTTTGCTTGTTGTCGGTTTAAAAATAGCCAATAAAGTACCTCAGTTCAAAGTATAAATGCTTGAAACAAAGCTTGCGAAACCATATATGGCGTCCTCTCAACGCGATTTGTTCGCTGATAGTGATGGAGAAGGGAAAGCGATGTTGATGCAAATGGATCTCAACCTATCGAGCTGTTTGACGTCAACCTTGACAGAGAACTCTCAATCGAGGATCGAGAAAATGTGGAGGAGACCTTGTGACTGGAAGACGTTGTGTTCGCAATGGAAGGCAGCGTATCTTCTAGGCTGGCTGGAGGACCTAGCGTATCAAATGCGAATGGTTCCAATGAAAAGTTTAGGAGTTTGCCGTTGGATCAAGAGAATGTTAGGCCGCAGCAGCATACAAATAGACAAAAATGTCGTGTAAAGCGCCCTGCAATTATGTATTGCATGTAAGCATGCACACATGCTATTTTCCTTCACAGATACAAATTCCGGCAGAAAAGTTGGCAGAATTCCAGAGACTTCAGCAATGATCTAAAAGGTTGGTATCAAAACCCGGCTAAGAAGCAGTATGTTGCCAATTCAATTCGCATTTCGCAATGCGTGAAATGCAGGGGAAAGCTGGTGCTTGTGGGAACAGAACCGCAAGAACTCTATTATATTGCGGAAACGCTGCCACCATCAAGGAGTGCTAATTTTTGTGGAATCTCGGCATTTCAAAGAATTCACAACATGAGAAAAATACGGCTGAGCGTAAACAACAGGCATTCGACTTATGATAACCTGCGAAAAGGAAATTGGGCTCGCAATATTACTCGTACCGAAGGGTTATGCGATTAGTTCTCAGTTGAAGAAGCTGTTAAAATAAATGCTATCATGGAAATGCATTAGTACAAGATGGCTATGAAATGTACATAGTTGCATAACAGAGAACTGCTTTGTATAGAAAAACCAATCGAATACTTAGAGAATATGCACAGATTGCCTTACAAGACTGCCGACAAGCTTGCTACTGGCTGAAAAGACCACTGCTTTTAAAAATTCAGAAATTTTGTCATCAGACTATTGGATTATAATTGCACTTTATTGGTTAAAATCAAACCACTAGTGCGTCGCAGCATGGCTTAAATATCAACTAGCAAAGTTCACCACCTCTAATATGTTGGGCTCTCAAGAAGATCTCTTCGATGGAAGAAGCGCAAAAAAAAAACACTTATGCAGATAGACCTAGTTCTATCCCACTGTTTGCAGTTTGCTTCAATCGAGAACTCTCAATCCAAGAACGGCAGGCGGTAGACGAACTCTAAAGCTGGAATGGTTGGTCCCGGGAATGCATGATTACTTACATTCTGGGATGGCTGCGGAATATAATTCAACAAATTCAGAAGTCCCCATTAATAGGATTGCGATGACTTACTTTGGAAGAAAAGACTACTATACAAGAACAATCGAGAATTGGATAAAGTTACCTGCGAAATCTTCTTGTGTATACACTATACGTGAAGACCTCATCTTCGTTCCATTTGGTTCATTCTATATAAATTCTATTAGAAAAATGGATTGCATATGTTCCGATTTCGGAGTGAATAGAGCTAAATGGCACCAATTTCGATTAGAGAAACATTATGTCCAAAATCCATTTCGAGTTTAACAGTACATGAGATGACGTGGCGAATTGGCACGCGTAGGAACAAAATCGCAGGATATCTGTGCCTTAGCGCATTTGATGCCTCCCATAAAATCTTCCAAGGCCTGCAACTATTCAGAATTTCGCTGCAGCCGAAACAAATGCAAAGCAGAATTGAATGTCAATGATCGACGTTCTAAGCATGACGACCTCCCAAAGAGATGTGGCAGGGATATATCACCATGATCCGAAGAGTTAAATGATATCATCTCCGTCGGAAAGGTGGTAGAAATGAATGCAACGACTAATCTTCATCGAATCAATTGGCGAAGAAATGTAATTAATCTCCATAGCAAAGAATTCATTCAAAAGGAAATATCTGCACTTTATTCAGAAAGTATTTAACGCTTACCTCATAATAGATGCGGAGAATCTTGAAAAGGAACTGATTGGTAGGAACCTATGCTTCTGCCAAACAAGATATCAACAAAGTCTTTCTGCTGAATGTTATCGGTAATACGAACAAGGAAAAAGACAAATACCGCATTCTTTCATGGCATCACACATACTGGAAAATCGTATTTACATACAGGTTACTACAATCAATCGAAGGAGAGATCAAACGGCTTTCCTGTTTAATAAGTTGCATAGACGATGGCATTGATGAAATGAGTCCTAACTCCAATGATAACCATGGACGAATTTAAACTTTTACCGGGAGGCACCGATATGGAAGTTGATGTAATAGCTGTAATAATGGCTATTACAGCTAAGGAAGACCTTGGATATCGTCCTACAAGCCAGAACAGAAAAGTATTAAAAACTCCTTTTGTCCAGCACAACTTTTACTTACAAATGAGCTCATATTTGGTAATTGACAGCACAGAAGAACCGCCAATTTATCTATGTACATGCTAATTCGACTGTTTAAGAAAGATGGTTTTGTATAAGTGAATTGTATGCATGCGTTTAAGTTTTGCATGAGAGGGATCATTTTGCAATGCCAGACAAAGTTAAAGACGCAACAGTTCCTAAGGAGAATGTTTTACCTAGGAGAACTCGAAATGTCAAGTTTGTAGGTGGTATGGGGAATAAGGCGGCAGAAATGTCGACCCCATCCATTTCTTTTGGCAATACTGGTCATGCTGTGACTTTCAGAAACCGATATATGGTTAAAGTACCAAAATTATAAGAAGACTTAGAAGGCAATCAAGAGGCTGCTTTTATGCAACGCTTTTTATTTATAAATATAAGTTTTAAAGCTACGAAACTATGCTAAACAGCAAATGGAACGCATACTATCCATTTATTTCCTTTGGGAAAGCTGGGCTTTAAATTAGCCGCTTATTACCATCTCGAACAGAAGCTATTAGGGGAACCGTATCTGTTGTTAGAGAAAAATTATTAATCCCAATTAAATTTCGATTCCGATAAGCAAAGACGGCTTTCCTAATGCTGTAAGACCTATGACAGGATGAGGTGCGTTCAAAACCATGAATTATCGGGGTGGTTTTCACATTACGGACTTCAACGTTATGGGCATGCCAATTGTAAAAAACCGTTAGACCTACAGAAGGATATCATCAAAGTATGTTTCAAGTCCTCCATTTCGGTATTTTTTCTAGATGACCACGAGACCATGGCTTTGTATTATACGTGAGGCAAAAGCGGATAATAAGATTTTCGTATAATTGTATGGGTAAAATGAGTAGAAAGCAAGATAAAATCAATACGCTACGCTTCTACCGCATAATTAATGCTAAAATATCTTTACTGGTAAGGTTGACTACTGCACTGCTGTGAAAAAGTTCGCAATAATGGTGACTTTATGCAAGGGTATTTTACTAACTATTGTTGCTAGCTTACAGATTTGCACGATTATTCGGCTTGGCGACCAGACTGCTTTCCAATCCGACGATCTATTAAACAAAACGGTGGCTTTAACAGAGGAGCCCAGATTTACAATGAGGGCCTCAGGCTGGCTATACTGGTCGAGGGAACGCAAAACCACTTATCTACCCCGATGGCTCAGCCTCCCTTCATTGCTCGCTGCCTCAAAGTCATGTGCATCTGCTATACACCGCCGAATAGGGAGCGGGTACAATTCTGCAGTGGATACTTGCAATGACTCAACAGTCTACTGCTGTTTAGAGCGTGAGGCACAATGGTATCTGTGGTGCGAATGCGCGGGATCGGGCACTTGTAGTCCTGCACGGACTGCAAAAGACAGGAAGATGAAAAGACAAGCATGCATGTAAGATTTTAGGGACTTGTAATTGTATTTCTGCGCGTGATACCGAGAAAGAGCAGTTAGTGGCTGGTAAATCACTTGTGCACTCTTAATTGCAACCGCTTTACTCCGCGATTTATTTTATTCCCTTAAGCTAGAAGATTTTTTCAAGCAATTTTACTCCCAGTTTGGTCTTATTAAAGCCGCCTTTCTTAGAAATAGCTTGTTACTGTTCTTACTATATCATCGTCAGTTCGCTAGTCCTTGGCTATTAAAAGAAATAATTGAATACTATTCACCGTGATGCTTCCGAGGTTTGCTTCAAAAAATATCGAATTCTTCTGCGCAAGTTATGCATGTAATTACGGTCAAAGGTGAAATTTTGTATAGCCAGGGCAAAGCGAGTTTGTCGTTCTGCAAGTGGCGTTCACATGCATTCACCGACCTCTTATGTCTATTGGAAATTGCTGAAAGTGAGGTTCTCATGATGTCTGGTATTTGTGTCTGACAGGTGTGTAGAGAAGCAAACCAAAGACAAAGTGCACCTGCCTTCAGAATTATGAGAAAATACTGATTAAAGATGGGGTACTAGTGTTTTAATATACAATCTTCAATCGCAGTTAAGTGCACAAACCGTTTTTCACTTTGAATATGGGTTTCAAGACTGTAAAGCTATAAAGTCCTATCAAAGACCCACTCCACCGGCACTGCTGCGCACAATCCTCGGCAGTTCCTTTGATTGTCAGCGAATTAATTTGACCGCTGCAATTTTATCTAGGCAAATGAGCAAAGGGTCTTTTTGAGCACTTTTGAGAGATCGCACAATCTCGTTAATGTCATCGCTTCCTTCATGGCACAGATTGCATGTACATCATCAATTCCGGAGGCGGTGAGAAATGAAGAATTGATAAGACGCCAATACTTTTCTTAGAAGTTTTACTTGGTTGAAAGCAGGCTTCAGGCAACCATTTGCTTTGGTTTGCACTTTTAGATAAGTCGCTATCAGTGGGCACTTGAATGAGCTTCCACCTTAACTCATCTTGCAGAGTTGAACAAGCTTTTGCTCGTCAAACGTAGCGGAAAACGATTAACAGCACACAGCAAATGTCAGCACAAAACAGGCACCGTATCGTTGCAGCAAAATGTGTTTAGTGCTCTCGGCGAGACAGTTAAAGGACGTATTACCATGCGTGCGCATGCTCTTTATTCTCTTGTTTTGACATTTCTTTTCAGAAGAATGTACCAAAATTTGACTCCCATGAAATTGACTAACCGGGCGAGCTTTAATCTGCCTCGCTTGTGGTTTCCGTTCCGACAACCGAGAATTTAATGTGTGCTCATCATTAAACTGCATTCTTAGCGAATTCGGAGGAATACTAGAACCAATGAATCAGCCCAGCATTATTTCTTGCATTTTGTCAAGGAATTAGTCTCCATAAAATTAACACTGCAGCATTGAACATGGAAGCACATCAATTTTGGTGCCCCGACTTTATGGTAGCAAGGCGTGCGTACTAGTTAAATCACATACGCATGAAATGCATAACGATGCAATAATTTTTGTTGGCGTAACTGGTTTCGTCGCTTACTGATGCGATTCACACCATACTCTCACCTTGATGCCGCAACATCTGACGTATTATATAGTAGCGCCTGATTATTGCCAAACACCAAATGGCCACAAATCACAATGATGACCGGCAAATGACCACCATTATTTGATTAGTTAAAAATAAGGTGAAATCCTGAAGAACTGGTCAGGCCAACTCGTTTCGCTGTGCAGTCCATCGACCCGTCGCTGCGAAACTGAATACCGCTGCCTCAGAAGTCATTCACATTACTGAGTAATGGCGCCAAAATATCAGTTCCTTTTGTCTGATAGCGCCTGACATCCACTTTAATTTTAAAGACGAGGCTTAACTTGTCAGTCTGCACCGCACGATAGAATGCATTCTGTTAATGTGCACTGACTATGTTCTGCATACGCTCAACACTGAGGGAATGCATTATTGCCATGGATGGTGCAAAAGTGTAAATTTGCATTTATGAATTCAGTACGGCATTGCCAGCAGCAAGTTCGTGCCAGCAGACGGTGCACACCATCTTCGTGTTGCTGCTCGTGGAATCCCACACCAAAGCGTCAGGAGCCAAAACCATCGCCTAATTTGTAGGACGTTGATTTGGTCTAGTAGCCCACATTCTTACCACCACTATTGGCCTCCTCACCAATCCTTACACCCTTACTATCAACATCACTGGTAAGTGATTCTTATCCACCTACTTATCCACTGTTAGAGCTGTCATGGAAGCAGGTTTGCATATTCTTGTTATAGGCTATAATCTACAGCGTTGCAAATGCAGGGAAAACGACGGCAGTCTGTGCTAGGCAGTTACGATGGGACATCAGAACTGCTTGTACCATGCATTAACAGTCGACAAATTACAAAAGAAATAAGCAGGCTTTTCTGCGATGTTGCCGCACTTGATTTTCTCGAGGTCACACGGTGAAGATGCTGCTTGATCAAGCGGTATGGGAGATTTCAACCAAGTTGCCGCCAAATCATGGGGTGCTCGGACTTCTTTCGGCCATCATTACGGCTGTTTGTACCCCCTTTGTGCTCAGTGTTGTCTGCGGTCTAAGTTTTCGAGCACTGGAATCAGCCTTTTTGAATGCAGCTCTCCTTAGCAGGACGCAAAAGCACATGGTATGTGTTCAACCTCTTCATCTCAATAATCACAATTTACTAGCATCAAACTAATTTACCTGTTAGATTAGATTTTTTTGCTTTAGAAGTGTAAAAGAACATTGTACATGTAAAAATCTAGCTTCCGAGCTTAGTGGTTAGTAAGTGCCCAAAGGCATGATGCATGTGATGAGGGTTCTGTTACTCTATTGCTTACCATTCCATTTCATCCAATCCTTGCTGCCATTCCTTAAGTGGGACTAATTTGTCAACCTATTTTTTATTCAGTGAACCTTTGTACTTATTTGATGAGCAACTGGATCTAATTCTTTTCTGTGAAGTATCAGGGGCAAATTCTTCTCGTCCTGGATCCTTAGGACACTTCAGCGTATGAGGCCGTCAGCTTGTAGACTAATACCTAATCAATGGATGAATCTCACAATTAATGCTAAACATTTATTTTGACCTGGATAAGGCACTCTTAATGAGGGCATACTTTCCATGATAATTGGACTAATAGATCCTTTGAATGCATAGTTGGGTTGGTATCTAGATGTACACTGCAGCAGTCAATCGCGATTTACGCCTTTTACTTCCAACAGCAACTTACTTGAGCACCGAATCATCCAATAAACGCATGAATTAGAGGAATCCTTGCAGAGATAAATATAGGTAGGCTAGAAACAACCAGGTACCATTGTCGATACAGTGACAAAATTGCCCTTTGTTTTACTAGACTGGACGTTATGCTATCTATAGGGCTTGTGATGTTGGCAACTCTAATATACCTGTCGGGAAAGAGTGGCATTCGGCTTATATTTTTATCGTGATTCTTTTGCTTCTCGTGACCTCATGGACGTTCAGCATCATCGGCGCTTCATCAGTCCTGTATCAGGAAGTTCTTCTGGCCTGCATTCGAGTTAGGCTAATTGGATTGAGTTTAATAGCAGTCAGCCTCACTCTCCTTTTCAGACACTTCCAATGAAGTAGTCAGATGGGGCAAAGCTGATTTCCAGCGTTTGCATAAGTCATTGTAAAACAGTTGTGCAGCATAAAGGGAATTAAGCGGTTACTTGGCACCGAGGCACTGTGTGGTATGTGTTTCCTTTCTGTAGCTCTTTGAGAAGCAGGAAGACAAAGCAATGTCTCTTCTCTGCGGAAAGCGACAAGGTCGTCTTGCAAGCCGACGCAACCTCTGTCGTTTTCGAAGCATGCTCGAATGTGTGGCATGCCACACTGATACTCGGTACGACTGAATGTAGTGGTTGTTAATTAAGCCACAGTAAATTTGTCGACATAACTGACTCAATATATTAAGTAATGGATCGGCTGAACAGGGTCTATAGCCGGATATTTGAACAAACGCTGTAGTCAAGTGTTCTGCTATCTGTGTTCACTAAAGTTCAAGAGAAAATCAAAGCTGCTAAGTGTAAAGGATTGTTTTTCTCGAGAAGTGCAATGTATATGGCGAAAGCAAGGCAGACCGCCACATTAGTTTTTATGCTAATTAGAACTATCTAGCTACAAACAAAGGAGAAACGCAAACCCATGCAATCCGACAAACTAAAATAATGGACATTCGTAAGTTGCTAGATTTATCAGCTTTATATTCATGCCCAAGAAATACCAGCCACTACTTGTGGTATGCTTGGCCAAATTAGTGAAAGTTACACAAAATGGGCTTTAAAAGGAAGGTTAGCGGAGCATTTCCCTTCCATTCAAGATGCATAAGCTTACTGTGCAATGATTTGGTTATGTATTTACTTCACTTTTTGGGTTCGATCATGCCTCCCAGCGTTAATTTGAATACGTATTTTTGTGTTGGCGACACACTGATACTCAGTCGACTCTCTCTCCCTCCGTTCTTTTGACAGGATCAAGGTTGAGTGCAGAAATAGACCAGTCACGACGCTAAAGTACGGCTGTCCGACACGGCGCATACTGTGTTTACACGGATGAGATGGCAAGAAGCCTACTAACAATTGTCTTTACTGTGATGGCGTGCATGCTACCAACCTGCATTATCTTTTCAAAAATACCGGTATTTTTATAGTCCCATTTATTCAGAGTTGTATGGTTCCGGCACCAGATTAGTCGATACCCTACCAATGCAGCACAATTTGGCTGCGATTTGATCGGTTGTAAGACAGCCAAATATTTTCGTTCCACTCCATAACTTAAGCAATCTATCATCTCACTAAAGTTAAATGATTGAATCTTTAAGTGAAATGAATCCTTACACACAAAAACGGACAGACAAACAGACATATGTGGCAAAGTAGACCTTAAGCAAGAGGAATCTTTGATGTAAATGTCGTTCAACTATAATTACTGGGTTGCTTTGGCATAATTGAAAGGACCGCGTTTGTAGGTATCTCGCCTGCAGAAAATTTTTAACTAGGGCTAATTTTTGTGTTTTGCACGTCTTTCGTTCATAAATTCAATTTAATTCGAAAAATTAATTTAACTGCAAAAGTGGGAATCGCTCAGTTCCACAAGCCAACAATTTGGAGTATTTTAGTTAACCTTGACTTGATAGTGATTGCTAGTGTACTTCAGTTTGGTCATGAATGCTGAACGGCGGCTTTAGTTCCAAAGCGACGGAGTGTGTTTACAGATTAGCCATGCAAATACTCTTCCAGTAATGGGGTCAGAGTAGTAGCGCTTCTAGATACCGCAGATGTCTTGCTGGGCCGTAATAAGGCACCGCAATCTCATTTAAGTCTGTCTCTTATTGATGGCGGGTTTTATTTTGGACAATTGCGGTCTTATTTCCTTGGCGTCATAATTTGACAGTCACCACTACAATTGTTGTTGAAGGTCATTGGAAGAGATGAGAACAGAATAGATGGCGGAAAAAAACCATAAATGAAATGTAGGAGGAAAAAAATTCGACAGATAGCATGCGCAAGGGAGGTGGTAAAAGGCCTGGCGATGAAGATTAGCTATGTTTCTGCCTGCGAATTAAGTGTTTCATCGGAGTTAGGCTGCTTTAAGCTTGGTGCCTTAAAAGGTTGGTCTAATTAGTAATGTGCTCATCAAAAGAAGAAATTAGAACATGAGAATAATAAAGTCGGTATAGTGGTGATCGGGCGTAGAAGGATAGCATAGGGTCTCTAAGCTCTTGGTCAAACCTAAGCACGCAATGGCATGCAGAGGTGAAAGTCAGACGCATGTTTCATTCTATAATAGCTTCCAGTAAGGGCGTGAAACAGCACCCTTCCCTCTCCCTTTCGATTTAAAAATAATCAGATTTAAAACTCAATGCCCTATTTTCCTTTGTAATTGCTTGTGACGGTTCATGCTTTATAGTTCTGCGACTCATGTCTGACCGAGGCGCAAAGATAATGTTTTTGCAAAGAACTCAGAGGCAGCAAGGGTATAAAGTTCCGATCTTTTGACCCATATTAATCAAAAATTGATCAGAATTTGTAATTTAGCGACTCTTTCCTTTCTTTGTGAGATAGCGACAGTTCTCACTTTCACTTCGGAAAATGCAGATGTGGCAAATGTGTAGGGTGTCTATATTTGCAAAGAAAGCCGAGGCGGCAAAAGCATTAGGACATGCTCTTTATTAATCTCTTCAAATTCGATATTATTCATAGTTAAGGCTTGGCAGCTTGCTAGTGTTAAGATGCAGTGTGAGAAAGGGTAACTGCCTAAGAGGATGCAATGGTAGCAGAGGTTTCATAGTCACCTGATGATACTCAATTTGTCCATGTGCCTAGGGGAGAAGGGGAGGCGAAGAGAAATAAAGGAGAATTGAGCAGAATAGAACACATTAAGCCAACGCGAAGCAGAATAGAATAAAAGAAGTAGAGAATGAATTGGTTGTTTGTGTGTTTTACCAAACAATTCATTTCCTAAGCACCTTGTAGATTCTTTGACGTTTTTGGGATTCTCTTGCACACTTAAAAGTACTGAGAAAATTATTAAAGCTTGGTTCCACTAATGTGTTAGAATAATAAGGGAATTATGATGCTGTGCGAGTATTCGCTGCTATAATCCGCATTCTATTGGTGAGCTCATAACAATTTCAACCGCTATGTCGCTTTCCTGCACCACGATTACGTGAATGGGGTTTGAGATTCAGAGCTTTGCGTGGGGCAGGTTGTGCCATGCTACATACCCGTGGAAGCAGGCCTCAGGTCAAACTTGTTAACAGGAAATAGGGAAGAGAGCAGAAGACAATGGCACAATGAATCGATAGGGAGTGGTCAAGGAAAATAGTTCAACTTTGATCGTGTGCTACTTAGAAAGAGAATAGGCCCTAAATCTTTAGAATAACCAAAAAAATAGGGGCAAAATATGTTCCATATGGTATGGCGATGCAAGTCTGGAAAGGCTTGCTAACATTTGCGTCAACACAGAAAAGTGCAGTGGAGTCTCCGAAACCACAATGCTGTTATGCATCAAAGAAACACCGTCATTAGTCTGATTGTCCTCTAAATAACTTAGAGGAATAAAGCGGCCCCCATATTGCAACGAAGACACGGATGCTTAATACTGGATAGCATGCTCTCCCTGTCCTGAGACACGCACCGCTTTATGGTGGCTGGGACTCTAACTCTTGGTTATGCACAATTAATGAAGTAGAAACGTAACTGCCTTTTCCATCAAGTGTATAACACTTTGACAAGGATATTTCTACAAATGATTCTCAGCTATGGCTGTTTCTGATCTGCCCTCGTTTATGGACTGCCTTGATTCTTTTCCTTATGCAGGCATACGACAAGTGTTTATGATGCTTTTGTGTTTTCTTTGTTACCCAATTCAGCAACGGTTACTTGACGTTTTAATACAGTTTTTTTGCCTGAACAAACCAAAAGTATTTATTAAAATAACTTCACCGAAATAGCTATGTAGACTACAACACGCACAGCAAAATTACATTAAACAAAAATGCAAACGCCCACGTCATTAGTAAAATATAGTATGACCAAGTCCCCGAAATTCGGTCGAATTTTAACTAAGCTTCACAACTATCATTTCTACGTGATTTGTTTGCCATACAGGGACTTAAAAGACGATAATAGTCCTGACTTTCCGAATTGAATTGCAGACAGATGACAAGAAATCATATTAGACAGCCGTAACTTCAGCATGACGCTATCGAGTGCTGATTTGTCTAGCATCGAAAAGTATTTGACTCATAATGAGGGGCACAAGGTGCAAACACTCGAAACATGCCGTATTGGCTCAGCACTAAATATTATTCCCAACAAATGATAACTAAGCCTGGATTTAATGAGCAGCTGCACTCTTCATTGGATGCAACGATTTCTGTCAGCTTGCATTTGTTCAGCTATCGTAGGTAATTCGTCCACAAGATTATGGGCATCATATTGAATTTATCATATGCTCGACTGCTTGATGAATACAACAAGTATTATACACACTTAGTCAAGAGTCTAAAACGTGCTCCATTCCCGTTGCTGGGCAGATGCAAGGAGTTTAGAGCTATTGAGCGGATCAAAGCCATCTTCAACGATCACAAGCGTTGTGTCACCTGAAGAAATATTTTATGATTTCGATTTCATCTGCACACCTTATAGATTAGTAAACAGTGTTTTCCCTCTGATGGCAAAAACAATGAGGCTTTCGATTGAGCATGCTAAAAATATCCTCCTCGAAAGTGCGTGGTGCATTGAAAACCATTTTTGACAAACAGCTTTTCATCCCTTGAAAGGAGACAATATAATTCCTAATAAATCTTTAACTAGAGCTCTTAGAGAAGAAAAGGTCTTTACATTACGATGAATCTTAATCGCATGACCTCATTGCTCAAAATTTTGGTCCTGCTTACGAGTTCCGCTCCTCCGCGTTTTGATTACACGTAATGCTGAAAACAGATCCGGAGGGTCCACTTTCCTATCCGTTGAATTCAATACAAGTTCTTTTGCAAGGTTTTGCACTGCTTAACAAATTCACCGTTGAAATGCATTTCTACATTTGTACAGCTTGCTCTGCGTTATTCACCAACGTTATTTCAGGCCTTGAGCACTTAATTCGCTAGCATCATGGTAGGCATTTCTCATTTTTAGATGCATATCTCTAGGCGAATGCATTAATGTATTTGTGAATAAGTATTTGTGCTTATGCCTACTATTTTTGCGTCAGGTTATTGCATAAATAAAATGTAGTAAGTAGAGCGATTTTGACTTAATCTGAATGACGATGAGATGCGCATTGATGAGTCGAATCAAGTAAATCGCTTCATGGTCTTAGCCTCCTCTTTTGCGCATGCATGGCGTATTTTAGCCACCTTGTAACTGCATTGTCCGATTTTTCAAACGCCTCACAGATCCTACGGGGTGCTCTTGTGGCACCAAAAAGGTAAAGGAAAATACGAAACCTCTCCATTTTTTGCCGCATGCCCTCTTATATGTCGTAAGACTTCCCTGGTTCCTCGGATTAGTCTGGAAACACAATGTATGTCGTGTGTGCCTCGCTCAATTCGCAAATTCCTCTTTGCTTCTCAGTCATTTCATAGGAACGCATATTGGTGAGTGAGCACCTGCTACCCCTTGTTTATAATCCTCTGTGTGTGCTGCCCCCCAGCCGCAGCTTTGACTTCCCACACATACTTTTCTTAAATTTTCGCCTCATCATACAATGCTTTAGCCCAAAGAATGGCGAATTCGGAGAAACGTTTTTACTGTACAGAATGCTTTGCAGGATATTCAACGTTCGAAGCAATGTTAGTTCATATGCGTTCGCATCATATCCGTGAGTGTTTCTTTGACGGACTTGTTTTGTAATAAGTGCTTGTTGTGACGCCTTGGTGTCTTCTGTTTTGTAGACATATGGCGCAAAGTGTTTGGCAGAATGCAAACATACGCTATTCTGTAAGCAAAAGTCGTAAGTTTTCAGTGATGCTTACTTGAAGATATTGCCTTCCTACTTTAAACTCATATCTCAGTAGGGTAAGAGGTTCAATGTGAAGAACATGATTTGCAAATTGTAAAGATTTCAAAAGGAATTGTCTGACTGCGTAGAATTAAGTAAGAAAGCTTGATGGAGATGAAAAGGCGAGCATTGCATTTCACTGCGTTAAGCAATGCCCCATCACTGGTTTAGATAGTGCCACAATACCGACAGTTAGGCGCGCATTTATAAGTCAATAGGTATTTTAATGAATTATGCACGCATTTTAAGCACGATGATCAAAACCTGCATGTTTGCTTTCTAGAGTTCTCCGGTGGGCTGCCTAAACTTAGCAGCTATTAGCTCTGCGAGAAAGCATGTGCTTGACATAAGGCGTGCATGCTGCATTTATTAGTGCTGTCGTTTTTATTTTGGTCACTGTTATACGCAAAGCTAAGTTTTCATTAAATTTTGGAAAAATAAGATAAGAATACAAAATCTCAAAATATATTGGAAAGAATGAAGCATACAAAATAAGGATAGGGTTGTAGAAGGTAACAGTATGACACAAGCAAGTCACCGTTATTCAATGAAGCTGACTGTTGGAATTTACGGGATTTCAATGCAAACCTTGACGTAGTCAGTATATTCTAACGTTTGCATTAGATTGTACTTAATAATAACTGCGTAGGCGAAGAATTTGCACTGTCAGAACAATGTACTATAGGCCTTCCTTAGTCGTCGAGGTATCTAGCATATCCTTGTACGATAATAAGTACTGGAGTCGTAGCAGAGAACAAAGACGCTTCAGAGGTGACGATAAGATAGACATTAGACACAATTGCTGCACATGCTTAAGGCAGCCATCGAAGGGTAGTAGTCTTCGAGAAGTGCGCCAATCAGGAAACACCAGAAGGAAAAGAATTAGCCAGGACGATAAAGTGAGAAGGGTCACTAAAGCATATCTTCGCTGTGCGGGCTCGGCTAAACAAAGTTGTGTTAGAATGCGACACCGGCATGATCGTGACCGGGTGTTTGCTAAAGTAGCCTAGTTTACTAGTTCCAGGACCCAAGTATAGGCAAGTAGTGCAGTAATTGCAAACAAAGATTCGCAAGAGATTGATACTTTTATTTTAAATTAGTTGGTAGTTTCAGCCCAAGCTGGATCAAAGAAAAAAGGTAGCATTTTCTTTTACAATAAGTAGCTGCTACTAACTCGGCAAGTGACTAACGTTTAGTTTTACTCCTTTTAGACCACGTGTTGTTACCTTTCTTTTTCTTTTTTGCAGGCAGCCTTTAAATTGACAATTCTGTTAGGACCTTTGCTGAACTGAAATTGGCATACAATGGAATCTGTCATCCATGATTGTGAAATGCTTATGCCTGGCCACTTACACCCATGGTACTTTTGACAGTTAAATCAACTTTTGTTGGAGCAAAACTCTTTTTTTTATTTAATTTCAAATTGATCAGAATTGAAGCTTTGCTTCGTGCTTCCTTCTGTAAACGTTCTTAGCAGTTCTTATTTTGTTATTTCCCTATTTAGATGTGACCGAAGAGCAATGCTTATGCTTTAGTGAAGTTGGGAATAAAAAGGATACAAGGTTCCGTTAGTTTTATCCATCAGAAATGAGCAGCTCATTTAGTTCTGCAGGAGACTAAGGCAGTTCATGTCTTATAATCGGACAAGGCGTGTTTGGTCGGTGGAAGGAGTGTCTATTTTGACAAGAAAAGCTGAGGTGCGCTCTTCTTACCTATTTTGATCAAGAGTCACACGAAATTGGGAATCAGGAGGTTGATTTATAAAACTCTTGTGGCATTTGTTTTTATAACATCTGACCATGCAGGTGCAACCAAAATGCAAATTGTCTATATTGGCAAAGAAAACTGAGGAGGAAATATGGAAAGGAAGAAAGGCATGCGCATCGATAAAAATGCTGAAGTGTTCCGGGATTAAACATTGACGACGTCGATGCGTGAGAATGCGGGACAAAGAAAGGGAAGTCATTTAGACTAGGTCAGGAAATACATTGTTGAGCACTTACCGCTTGATGGAATGGGAAATATATGGCATGCTTGCGAAACAGTTTTACCCCTTTTTATCAATTGCATTATGCAGATACTTTGTTCTTTCTACACCTGCTTTGGATTTCTCTCCTTATCTACCATCCATTTTCGTTCTGCTTTCAGCCTGGTTCCGTCTTACCAACATTTTCGGTCTTTAGCTAAAATTTTCTTTTATTCCTAGTAATGCTGCAAGAAAAAATGGTTATATTTAGACATGATGGTATTACTGGAAGCATTAATGCCCAATCTTTCCTTCCACTCTTTACTCACTAGCCAAATAAGCAACCATTAATGGCGGCGTAAGGTTCTTTATGACGCCGCCTGCATGGACGGTAAATTAACCGGCTTAGGTTCACAAATCCGCACCAAGTTATGCAACTGCGCTATGGTTTTCAGAAGATAAGGAAGAGAATTCGTTGGTAACCAAGAAATTATCAGAGAACCTTCAAAAGTTCACTTGTGTGACACATCCTAAACCTTGGTTGAAAAAATGGTTGAAGGTGATTAAGCAGAGAAGTCATGCATGCGTCCATTTACACGTTAGCAGCATCACAGGTTTGCCATCAGACTCAGATTAACCCCACGCGATCTTAACTAGCGCCTACCTATTTGCCGCCTTTATGAACTACTGCACTGCAATTAACTTGATGATATGATGTGTCATGCGGACGCCATCTGCTTTCCTCCAAGGTGACTTTTAATCATGTTTCCTAACGAATCTCCTTCTCTAACCAGAATTCTCTCGTACTCAATGCATACTGCTAACCATTTCACTGCCTAGTAGATCCATTCACAAGCATTATATGTATTTACTTTTTATCTTAAGCAATAGGCGGTACATCCCATTTACGACGTATGGCCAAATGATTGTGTATTTTAAAAATTAGAATGCATGTAAATCACCAGTTATATGCATGCGTGCAGACATAGTAAGTTTTTATTCATTTGCATTCCACTTCATCTTGCTTTTCAAGAAGGTTGTGACAACAACGTTTCTTATCCGTTCTTCTCAAATATCATAACTTCTTCAAATTTAGACATAAATCGCTCAAGCTCTACTGCAGGCATAGCTCATATTATTCAGCGTTTTCCTAATGCTGCATCGCATTCGGATTTCCGCTCTGAACTGAACGGCCACCCAGTTAGTCACTGTCCAGTGGGCTATCCCTAAGAGCCCGTTCTACTAGGAGTTGCAGGGTCCTAGCATACGCATCATTATCGTCCCCTGGCTTTTGGCCGCGATGGAAAAATTCTTTAGCCAGCGGCTGCTCTCGCTGGTCAATGACAATTTGAGCTAACGTCTCGCAGCACTAGTCAAGGCCGGAGTCAGGAGAGACTCCTACATTAATCGCTACTGACAATAACTCATGTGGAAGAGCATGGGAGATCAGAGGGATTCTCTACCACTGTGGATATGAGTGGATGTTTAACTTAGCGGTTATCTCCCAGTCTCCAAAGCTCATGCCTTTCTTGAAGTAAAGGAGGTCTGCCAACGCTGCCTCAAGCTCTAGGAAGTGACCACGTTGGTCCACAATCGGATTAAGATTTTTTTCGGCCTCTGGCCTACAAAGCGCATTTAAAGGACATAAGTGTCGTAATAAGGGCAATGTAGCGCCTTCAGCTCTGTCCAGCTTCCAAGAAGTCGAAAAAAGGGCAGTCTTTGGGCAGAATGCACATTTATTTCACGCATCGACGACCCACCCAACGAAGGTACGGTGGAGGAGGACAAAATCATTTGCAGTTCCAAGGGACTAGGCAAGTGGGTCAGAAGCGACTGGGTTAGTAGAAGTTGCGCTTACCTAGAATATATCAACTCCTTCAAGCCTCAACGCGCTAACAGCTGTGCACGTAGACCGTAGCTTCTAATGGAGTAAAACTTAAGACAATCCCAAAACACGCGGCTAGTCCAAGAGTATCGTCAGAAAATGTAAAATGAACCCCACCTAATCATTCAATCGGAAAAAGTAACTGATCAAAATCAAAAGTATCCAGCAAATGAAGCAAATTGTTGAGTTGACAAATGGAACTGTAAACATTGCATGTATACAAAATTATTAAATGAAAGAGGGAACTAGAAGTATGGGGGAAATAATGGGTGGGTGTGTGGAAAAGGACGAAATGATATGAAGTGGCTGAGGATTGAGCATGATGAATGGGTAACTAGGAGAGCAATAAAAATCAGTAAAAATAAGGGGTAGAAGGCAGTCGTCATTACCAGGAACTCAGCCGCCCTCTTCTCCAATTCTGTAGCGATGGCCTGGGTCCGGTTAAGGTTCCGTTCCATTTCCTCTAACCCTACTTCCGCAACCACCGAGGCAGCCCGAATGGTGGCAGTTAAGGCAGCATTTTGCGTTAAGCTGCCTTTAGGTTCTCCGATACATAAGCCCACGCACCTGCGGTGCTGTGCTAGATGGCAAGTTCCAGACATGCTTCGGACCCCGCTACTCTCCCTTTGTGATCCTCCAGCAATGGATCTGTCTGCACTGCTGTAGGTGGTGTCGGTTGCTAAGGTGTGCGAAAGAAACTTGTTTAGTAACATTAATTGCAAGCCAAAAATCTCATACGTGCTCCTAACCTGCCAGCTGCTTAACCTCTGTTTTAGCGCCGCTTCCAGATTCATTTGCCTTCAAACGTCTCCAAATATTGTAGAATCCTTGCAAAAGTGAATTGACCAATAACTAGATGAAAGACTGGATTGATGATGGATGGGCTGAAGGATTAATATACAGATGGTTGCACTGATTAAATAACCTCGCTTTGGATTTCATCTTAACCGATTAACTGTTTTCCTCGTGAAGCTTGAGATGACTTCAGATACATCTTCCTCGACGCAGTAAAACAAAAAATAACGCCTGTTCGTGGCCAAAAGTACATTCGTACTGGAGAGATAAATTGAGTACATGAACTGGAAAGAAGATTTGGTTTTTGGATGGATCCCTTACAAACGGCACATTCCACAGCAATGCGAATTCTAAAGATGATTTCGAAGAAGCAGCTGGACAGATTGCACAAAAGCTAAAAGCGCGCTCTATAGAATTCATTCTAGAGGAGGCACTTTTGTTCTAAACTGAATGCCGCTGCAATGCGAGTGAATTCGCGCATCTCGGCAGAGACAAGAAAATAGAGCCGGGAAATGACTGAATTAAACCACATAAAAGGTTATTTGTACTTTATCCGCGTTGTGGTGAGAAATTCAGTCAACTGGAAGGAATAACCGATTTATTTGCCACTTGACAAAGTGAAGAGTGAACACTTATCCACCCATAAGAGGTGATTAAGGCACAGATATTTCCAACGTTCACTTACAAACTGAGGTGGCGCTCAACCAACTATGCCTCATCTTTACAAGTATCGCTGAATTCTGAGCAAAAAGTATCCCAACGAAAACAACTCGCCATGAACCAAAATAACCCACTTACTGCTCAACAGAATTTGCCTCAATTAAAAAGCCTTGACAAGGCTGTTTGATGTGGCAATATCTGATTTGCAGGCAAACTTACCTCATGTAGAGGAGCAGAAACGCCTACCCACGAAGCCTCCAGATGCTCGCAGTCTTCCTTGCATTGGTGGTCAAGCGCCTTCACCTAAAGGCCGTTGAACAGGGGACAAAATGCCTAGCGATTAATAAGCCCACATCTATTACCAATCATTGACCAAGTAGAAAAAAGTAAAAGAGTAGGAACCTTAACCAAGAAGCTTTGCAAGTTAAGATGGCAATATTGCCATTTTATAACCTATTATTATCACCACATCATTTTGATCCACAATACGAGCCCCTGCCTACAATGAAAAAGCCCCGCACACCAACGCGTCACCTTTACCGACGCAGTCTTCGATCCAACTACACTTTTGTATTTCTCAGCCAATTGTCAACACCAATTCCTGGTACTAACCGCAAAGAGCTTAAGCAAAAATTATTAAGTAAGAAAGATAAGGAGAAAAATCGCAATTTCCACGTACGTCACGTCGCATTTCTGATGGGCAAGTAATCCAGCAATGATTCACTAGCGCTTACGGTTTTCAAGAATTCCTCCAAGACACCTTCCAGTTACATCGAATCTTATCGAGTAGACAGATAATAGCCATCACCGATTCGCCGTGAACATCTGCACCTACAGTCCAGCGTGCACGCACTAATACATACAGACCGTAGTCTTAGACAGGAAGAGGTGAGTGCTTCAGACCTACGAGGTGACATACGTGTGGGCGATTCAGTGATAAATAAAATGAAGTGTTTATTTGCATAGCATTTGTGGCAACCTGTATCACTCTTCATTGTAAACTATTCACCCAGTCGGGCAGACATTTAGGGAACCACCCTAAACGCGTACAAAGAAGTGTAGGAACAAAATATTCATGAACTTCGAATCATACTTTGCCGAACACGCAAATAATACTAGGCGAAAACCTAGCTTTTGCTCCGGCTTTCGAACCAAGTTAAACCCCATTCCGCCTCAGTTAGTGGGTATGGAAAATCAGAGCGAGAACACCTGATTACCATGCCAGCAGTGGCTAATTTGCCTCCCAATTCCTAGCAAGTGATTGCAACGAATTTAGCTGGAAACCGCACAAACTTTTTAGGCCATCTCATGCATTATCGAGCTTCCCGTGAATTGGCAGGAGCAGAAGTTCAAGGAAAAACCTGGTAAATATTGTTGAATTTAACTGTATAAACCCATTAGTTATTTGACAAAGACGAAGAATAGTTTGCGTGTCGTGGACAGAACGGCGGCCTGGAATTTCTGGTGCCAGACTGCAAAGCGATCACGATGCAAGACCGGAACCAACGCAACTCAAAATGTTTCGTCAGGGACTAGAGGGTCCATACAATGAGTAGCACAAATCTGCTGCAGAATAGAACCGCCCGTTTTTAGCGATGAGGTAGCCATCCTGATATTTTGAAGTCTTGACAGTTGAAAGTAACTTATGCAGGGGGTGGTCTTTTGGGAACCACGACTCATTTCGGAACATATAACAGTAGCGATGGAAAACCGAATCCCACAATTAAGTGGGAGTCGAATAATGAGAGCCTTTTGATCAGCTCGAAAAGTGAAAAAAAGCAAGTATTTAAGCTGAATTTTAATGACCAGTCAATAGCGAAACAAAGGTCGAATAAAATTCGATCAACGTTTGTGATGGGGAAGGGAGAACTTACAGTTTGGAAATAACAGGCGTCTCGAAATCCCTCGTTTTCTTTCTGCAAGACAACAATGATCGAATGAGCCACTTGTGGTCTAGGTCCCACCATCCCCAGAGGTCACTCTATTTTTCACCCCAGATGTCTGGACCATCGATAACACACTGACGAACCATGTTATTAAATTCAAAGCCGCACTGAAGGGCACTGAGAAACCAGAGGTGAAAACAGAATCATTAGCGTTGCTGCCTTGATTTTAGGAGCATTAGGGGTCATCAGCGAATCGGTAGTAGCATTGACCCGCCACTTGTCTATGTAGCCATAGATCCACGCCACCTTAAACAAAGTAGAGTTGGTGAGCGAAAGTTATTAGTAAAATGACGATTTTGGTGAAAGAGGGTCACAATGGGAAAGATTAAGTAAAAGACGTGGTGGTTGTCCGCCTTTATACCAGAGACGGTACCCGCGCGAGCGCTAAGTGTGACATAAGGAGATAGAGATGTGGGGGTTATTGTTGGCGATCACGATTTGACGGTCCTAGTGGAGACACAATAAGCAGGCTTCGGCCACTACTTTTTCATCATCACACTCCTTATCTTTAAAGAAAGTAGAGATAAGGGTGAAGCGGAGGTTATTTGTTAATAGGGTATCGAGTTTGTGAATGAAGGTGACAACATGGAAGATAAATAGACTCACTATAAGGCACCAAAGAGTAGCTATGCGCTCCAAAGCAAGGTCAATAGCCAAAAACCAACCGAAACTAACGGCAGAATAAAGCAAAATTAAATCAGCATTTCTAAGCAAATACAACTACTACGCTGGATTCGGGAATTAGGCTGGCTCAGCGTTCGTACTTGACTCCCTCACTGCATGCTAAGTAGGTGCAAGGTTTTTACTTTATTCCCCGTGGTAAAACCTGTGACCAAATGAACATCATAAGTATGTCCACCACCAATTCTTCTTCCTCGTAAATTCATATGGATAGGTTTTGCCCCACATTGAGTACTCGGGGTGACTATGGAGGCATCTGTCCCCCTCCCCCACAACGCACGAACGCAATGCTTTCTGACGTGCATTTGATAATCCTTGCAGCCATCTTCGACTTAACGCAATGACATAGGCCGAGCAACACAGAAAATCATTTTCGGTTGAGAGACACCAATTCAACCCACCAAATCAATTCCGATGGCAATCAGTACTCCATTAATGTTCGTTTTTCCGATTCCGTCCCCAAAATAGGTGGAATATTTGAAAGCAAATCAGAGACATTAGATGCCAATGGCAACGCTATTAGTATTCAACAAAAATACAGAGACGAAAATGAGATAAATCACAACAGACACCATTATGATAGCGTTAAACTAAAAAAGAAATGAAACAACGAGGCATAAAATGGACATTACAGCTCTACGTGTTTACTGGCTGGCTTGTTTTCAATGCATGCAGAATCCACCTATAAATCATACAGTACGCTGCGGAAAAGAAATCAGCTCTCAAGATATGACTTCATTTGCCCATTAAAAATTGCTCACATAAAATAAGTCTAATAATCCACCAAGGAGGATTCTTTGTATATCTCACAGCTTTAACCCCAATTGATATGCTTATAGGACTTTAAATCAGTCATTCACAATAAACCGATAAAGAAGACGTTCTAGAGTGGGTATTGGGCCCATTTGAAATAACCAGCACGCCAAATATATATAAAGTTAGTAATCGAAGAGTGAGCACTTATCACAGCTCCTTCCTGAAATTCTAACGGGGACGCAATCTTTTAAGCTTTCGCCTTCGCCGCATGCTCGTTGCCATAGTCCTGCAATTCTCTGCCCCATAGAAGGAGAGCTTAATATGTCGCACGTTTTTTTGAACTGAGCAGCAGGCCTCATGATAAAAGGATGCGAGCTCTTTCAGCTCAACAATGACTGTATGGCATAGAGGAGACATTTAACATGTCCTTTGCAAATGAGAGATTAAAAGTACTAATCTTTCTTAGGAGCGGAGAAACTATGCCCATACGCGGAAATCCTTACGATTTACAACCAACATGGTCACTTTTGTTGCAGCATTTAGATAAGATTTGCTTAGGAAAAATCAAAATCCTAAGTAAACACGCTTAAGTGAGACCATGGAGCGGAAGTAACGTATCGACTTGTGATTTTGGCACTTTCAAATCCAAATTGTTTCGCATCTACCTCCACACCTACACTGAGACAATGTTTGGTATTACTGCCTCAGTAAAAATGGATGGGCTACACCTGAACCGGTTCCCTGCCTATATGAGAGTAGATATTATCCATCTATTCGACAAAGTCGGCATTCGATCCTTCACTTTTGCCCACCGTTAAAGTCAGCAAATTCTTTATCGACTAGGGTAAGGAAAGGGAAGTGCCGCAAAAGCTTTAGCTAATAAGTGGATCCTCATGTTTAACTGGTGGGACAACTAAAATTCACAGTCCTAAGCTCAGCAATGTGCTAGAGAACGAAGTTCGAGGCAGCGCTTTATATAATGCGGTTGCTGCATTATCCGCACACCAGCTCCTTAACTCAATTGTTTGGTTTCATCAAACAACTACCATGGAACCTCAAACGTTATGCTAACCCGTCTAAAACAGTTCGACTGCCCTCAAGCGGTAAATCCATCGCTTTAGTATGCAAATTCTTGCTCAAAAATGAAAAGCTGATAACGGATGATAAAAAAAGCAGACCCCCACCTTCCGCTACAAATTAAAGACATAAAAGCAAAGAAACAGCAGACCCTATCCCTCTGTATAAAGTCCTTGGAGTAACTAGGCTTAGTCTACACCAGACTTCAATCAAGCAAGTCAGTGGAATTCGAGTAAATCACGACAAGCATTACACAGACCATGAATTCAGCAAGCCTCAAAAATCGCTAGCCGCACTTTCATGCTGGTATAAGGGTATAGCTATGAGTATATATGTTACATAAGTCGAGAATTTTACAACAAATATCCACACACCTCAACTCACTAGCGCAAATAGCAAACCACGCACGGCAACGGCCGCATCAAAGCCCAGCATTTTGCATATGTCGCCAAAGGCGTGAAATGGATATTGGGTATGGTAAAAGCAAAATGCATTTCACAAGAATTGGTATTTACATTAAGATTCACAGTAATTAAGTTGTAATTTATTCTATATAAATAACTGTATTCACCTAAGAAGTATAACTTTAAACATTAATCGAACGTGACTTCATAACGATGCTTCGCAGTTTCAATTATTACTGATAACACAGATAAGACTTTCCCCGTAATTACTGCCTTCTTTTTGTAAATTTTTTACTTAGCTTGATTGTTTCGTTTTTAGTTTTTTGACTGCCACATTAAACAACGTGATTTTTTGCGTAATGCTCATTTTTTTAAACATACTGCAGCGTTCGAAGCTCCCTCTAAAGCAAAAGAAGGCAGAATGCTAGAGTTGTATATGCTCAACGGACAGAGGGAAATACGCTGCCGGCCTAGCCCGGGGGCCAGCCTACGCAGCCGGGGCGATATGGCCACCTCGGTGTCACCCTGACCATAACCGGTAGTTCAAAGTACTGCAATACCTTTTAGGCGAGAGACAAGAACACAGCTTGAATCCCTCGACGCCGACAAAGGCCATCATACAATACTATACGATTAGCAGTGTAGTCCTTTGTTTGTTGGAACTACCGGTTACGGTCAAGGTTGCAAAGGTGGCCGTACTACCCTGGCTGTGTGGGCTGGCCTCCGGGCCGTGCCAGCAGCCTACTTCTATCTGTCTGTTAAATATATGTATTCTACCCTAGTATTCTGCCTTCTTTTGCCTTCGAGGGAGCCGCGGGACGCTACGAGCAGTGAATTCACAGTTCTGTCAAAGACAATAAAAATGCATCGGAACCGTCACCTTATATCAGGGATAGCCGCAGGAAAGGGATAAATCCACACGAATTTGACGTGTGTAAATAATGTTAGATAGGTGCAGTCCATGTTGCTAAAAGCATATTTCTTCTGCCTTACCACAGTCACCGTTTCCAGCCGCTCAATATCAATCCTGCCCGGCGCTTCATCGCCAGCACTCCAGCACCTACCTGTCTCAATCTCCCACGCCTTTGTGCACTGGCAATCTTACTTCCCATTGCCCCTGTCTCCATGTCTGATTCCCATTAATCCTAAGCATTTCGAGCTAGCCGACCACAAATCACGACCCCATAGCTTAGTTCTCTACCTCTGTGCCTCGACCCCTTCTGCATTTCTACTTCTCGTTAATTCAAAGCCTATTGTTCCACGTTTCTTACTCATTTTTCCTCCTTAACCGTCTACTTCCTATAACAACACTCATCACCTACATTCTATCCTCATTCATGCGTTATCACATGTGAACCCAATCATTTAACACTCCGCCACAATTTCTCTTAAAGTACCTACTTTAAAAACAGTCTGATTCTCTACTCATCCAACTCAATGTCTACTTACTTTTCATAATTACTAGTTGTCTAGTGTCTGCCATTTTTAAATCTAATCGCCCACACATCAGCATCCCTTCCCTGCCTGTCTTGCTAGGTTCCCAACCCTCACCTTCATCTTCTATTTCTCTTCATGCTAAAACTTGATCTATCTGCTTATCAGCCTTGGCTCATTCTGGATTATCAGTTCGTATCGCCCTACAGCCCGTTTTTTTAAAAACTTACCCTAGTCCCACTCACCTTAACAACATATTGTATGTTGCCTCACTATCTGACCATCTCCACAACTACCACTGTCTGCAAGGCCACCTTCTTACGTTCCCAGCTCAAGCACCCACATGGGCACGTAGCTCTCACCAACCCTTAACCCACTTCTCGCACTATCTGCTTTATGCCTACTTCCTATCAACCCACACCCCATTTGCATGACTATACGCATCGCCTTCTTCTCGTTCATCACCTTCACTTGTGCACCTCAGTGATACACCAGACTTCTAGCTACCATCAACACAGAGGCTAATTCTTTATAAAGCAGTCTCAATTTCTCGCCAGATGTTCACTCCGTATCACTCAGCAACTTGCTTCTCGATATATCTGCCTCAGATCCTCTGCAGTCATCTAGCCCCCAACCATTCCACTCCTATTAGGTGTCAACGTTCCTGCCTCGCCAGCCATTTTGCCTATCCATTCCTGCTTCCATCTATCTATCTACCTACCTATCTAAGCCATGTCCTCCGAGTCCCTTACATCTCTGTTTAGCGTTCGCCCACTCACGCATACAAATTGTACAGTCAGGAAATGAGCATGGAAAGTAGTTAAATAAATGCAACCCCTCCTCTAGCCTGTCAATGCTTTAACGACTCTGTGCTTAGTGCCGCCATTGTCTAAATGCCCTCTTTACTTACGTTAACTGACCCATTTTGCAGTCCAACCCAACTGAAAGAAATGGCCTGCTTTGTCAGCCAAATTGTCTCGCCACCTTATAAGACAATATAAGAGACTGCCGCTCCCTCTCAGTGACCACCGAAGGTGACCTAAATGCAAGCAGTGCAGTAACTGGTGTGAAGTTATTTTACTGCACATCAAAAATAAAAACTCGGGAATTTAGGGCGAAGCCGAACTATCTAGTAAGTGGCTTTTGTCAATTTGTGCATATCAGGCATAGTAAAAAACCATAAAATGCAACTCCTTCTTACCTGGACTTTATGCAAAGTAACGCCAAAGGCAGAATTCTATTCCTGAATTGTTCATTAAGGAGCCCATGCTTAACAAATTATGATCCCGTCAGACGCGGCACAACTTCCTACTTTGTAGAATTCACATCTCGCACAGTCATTGCTGTCAAGTAGGTCCCAGTAATTTGGAGAAGTCGCAGGAAAAATATATCTCTCTTTTGTCGAACGCAAGAGATTTCAGTGTAGCAACGGATTCAATTTACCAGCGGGCATGTGTCGACCTCAAAAGAGCGGCCACGCTGCTCTACGACTAGGTTCATTTTGTCCTTCCGCCTCTAGTCAACAAAGCACATCTAAGGAACATAAGTATTACAGCAGTCTTTGCAAAAATCATCACAAATGACGATGAAAAGGTAGTCCTCACTGCATTATTTAAAATGACTCGCCTTCCATGTAACAAACCTTTCAGCATCAGCATAGAATATAAGTTCCGGTTTGTCATCGCCTCCCATTTCCTATGATCCGAGATAAGTCCGGGCATCGTT
Source organism: Taenia hydatigena (assembly GCA_036345935.2). NCBI lineage: Eukaryota > Metazoa > Platyhelminthes > Cestoda > Cyclophyllidea > Taeniidae > Taenia > Taenia hydatigena. The sequence continues at coordinate 72,537 of JADWOT020001242.1, read as the reverse complement.
AATTGGCGAACCCCTCCTCAATTACCTCGGCGATGTGTGAATGCCCCACAGTGTGCTCATTGCCCGCATCCCGTTTACGTGATGTCGAGGTAGCCCTTGCGCATGCCTTGCCCTTTTTTGTCGCTCATCTCTGATGCCCCAATTATGGTCTTCAAGTCACAGTGCTGGGAAGACTTGAAAGATTTAGGCGTTCATCCGGCTTGTCCTTCCTGTTTGGATTCGCCTTCCTCAATTTGCCGTAATCAATGTTCTACCTCTATGCTTTGTAGGTCATTATTCCCTTACCGAAACGCTTGAAGTACTTATTTGATCACGCCTTAGTTTTTTAGCTATTAGAGTAGGGCATAGAAGCAGAAGCGACGTAAAGTAACAAAAGTAGGGCCTTCTGTCCAATGACTTCTCCGCCATTTCGCTAATGCCTTCATCTACTAATCCACCACCTACCTGTCTATTCTACTTCGTGAAAGTGCGGTAGTCACTTTGATCAGCTTAGAGTGGATATATGAGGCTGACCAAGTTTAAAGCTTCCATGATGTTTACAGGAGGCACTCAAGTCGCATAAAGTTAACCGCCTAAAATTAGTACCGTGAAATTAAATGAATGTAGTCCAGGCATGTATACCGACATCCCTTTTAGAGAAGGTACAAAAACCAACCGCAGGTTGACACGTCACCTAACTCTGCGGTGAAGTTGATTATCAAAGCTGAGAATGGAACCTACTGAATAACTATTTTTTAACTAATTGGAGTTCACGACGGAGCTCCGAACGCACTGCAAATGTATTAACATCTTTTGCAACACCTTAGCTGGCTCGAGGGGGAAATTAAAGACAGGAAGTATAGTGAGCAAAGAGTGATAGAAAGCGAAAGATGTTTGAGAACTTGCCGCTGATCGAATCTCATAATCGCCTCGTGTCATAAGCAAAAGCAGATTTGTTCAAATTGGTATCTTTGCGTCCACTCATTTAGCCTCTGTGGCCTGGATCGGCCTGGGATCTTATCGACTGACAGCCCATCCAGATAAAAGACATAGACCCCCGCACATCAGGCTGCCTTACCGATTTATCGATCGGTTCACGGACTCATTCAGTTAAGTCAACAACGAGGCGTTTGATGAGAAGAGCATAAGTGGCCCTCACGTAAGCATTTCACTCACCTGACTCCATCGGTGGCTTCGGATTCACCACTCCTTTTCGCACACCTTCAAGAAAAGGGATAATTGAATCGCTGCGGTAAAGATGGAGAAGCCTTTTAACCACCTTAACCCATAGGCGCCTTCTATGCAAAAATCTCACAATCAGATCAGGAATAATTTGCAGCGGCTTAATCCTTTCGGCCACCACAGTTATGCTTGCGTTTAGTCTACATGCTACCCGTGAATCCAACAATAACTCTGCTAGTGGCCTGAGTAGACTTGTAGATGGATTTGCCCGATTGGGAGAGTAAAACCACTCATTTAGAAAACAGGAAAGTCGGCAATGAGAGCACTTAAGGGTCAACACAGTTCTGAGGTACTACTGCTCTTACTGAAGTGGTGTTTTCGAGCTCTGACGACTACGTACAACATTCTTTAGCAGAGGTTAAGCCATTACAATGCAACAACACTATAAAAATTGAAAAGTTTTTAGATGAAAGTACAAACTTTTTCAAACGCTGCAGTACAGATTCAATAACTGCGTAGTCAATGATTAATAACTGTCCTAAAAGGGACTTCATCTTGGCTCTGCCGCCTTTCTCGAATTAGAATTCAATGCTTCAGCCTGCATTTCAAAATCGGTTTGGAGTCCCAGTGGCAACAAATGACCAAGCGTTTGAATTCGGATAGCAAGACAGCGTCCAGCCACAAAGTTGTGCAGCAAAAACACGCGTATCGCAGGGATGGACCTCGCAATTCCACCCGGAATAAAAATTTGCGCAATCTATTTAGAAATGCTCGACAAGCCTCCCGTAGCAAAGAGGTTACATACAAAAGCAATTTGTTTAATGGAGTAAATTTCTACAAAAGAGAAGCCAGTGGCATCTTGCCTTGCGGTCGAGGCGTGGCTTTCCTGTTTGGCTGAAAAGCTCTGCACGATACTAACAGTCGCATAGTCCATATAATCAAATAACCTTGAGATGGTTGATCAAACGGACAAACTTTTGCTCAAAAACAGGGAAAAAGCAAGTAGTCCTCATCAAATTTATTACTTTAAGTGCAAACAACCGCCTTGCTAAGCGACTTTGTGATAAGGAGCACATGTCACAATAAATACTGCTCAACAGCCAAAGTATTTCAGATCAGTGTTGCGAGGAGCATTTCTGAGGGCAACTTCAGTAAAGGTTGTAATCAGGGAAGTGTCACGCTTACGTGGCTGGAACTGTCATTCCATTGGCCAGGTGGTACGACTCATGGGTACGCATAACACCAAACGATCCTGGTCAGCCTCCCAAGCAATGGCTGCACCCATGCTTTATGCCACAAGACTGTCTGCATCGCAACTATAAATGCTTTAGATAGAGAAATGACTTTAATAGATGGCTTTCCACCCCCCTACCCCGACTATTCAGAAATGGCTGCGTTTTATTCGCCAGAAAATAAAACGATGTACAACGGTTGGCCACCCCAAAAACGACGCACGCAACAATTCTTGCTAAATGCATTTATGCCCCAAGTTAGTCCAAAGTCATATTGATGAACGACCGCAAGCTGTTTGGGCTTGTCGGGCTACCCCATTTTATGAAAAATGAGAACACTTCGATAAAAGCCATTTTAGAGAGCGTACTGCTCTCTCATTCACCTATTCAAGCAAAGGCACCTACATATCAAGAACTAAGATGGCAAAATTTGCCAATAAACTACAGCAAGCAATCAAAACAGCAGAAAATTCTGGATCCGCATCGCGGTTATTGCTGAAACAAAGAGGACGTGAAGCGTGACGGCAAAATGCATGTGTTCTCCCAAATATCTCCACAATAGGCTCTCTACACATCGACCAAATCAACGCTGGTGATGCGTAACAGAATATTTGCTAAAAACTATCGCAGAACTAAATAGGTTCTAGTTTTATCAATTTTATAGAATCTAAATAAAAGTAGTATTAGCATTATGCTCGTTATTCCTCAGCTTTTATGCCACTATAATCTCCCTACATAAAGTCTGTCAGAGGCAATCCGAAATTTAACAATATCTTATGCACAATTTCTAATAAAGACACGCATGCTTGGCATCTGTTCCTTCTTCAAAATTTGAAGCTCCTTATCTTCCGGCTAGTGCTCCCATTCTGTCGCGAAAATTTTCCACAAGCATTCTCACAAACCGTTATGCAGCTAACTGTCATCTTTGACATTGAGCTAATTTGATGATTTTTAGGTCTCTCATAATAGAACTGCCTCATAAAATTTTGGTTCAAAAAAAAAAAGGATCCCAACTATCGACATTGGTTATCTTAGACTTTTTGCTAAAGCATTCTCCTTAAATGCGCGACTATCCGAACTCGTTAATTTTAGCGCGTAAAATTGCTGTTAGGCGCCACGGAATCAAGAAGATGCTAAGCAAATATTCCTATCATTTGCAAATCGAATAAGTAATGATAGATTGCTGCTTTGTTTACTGTCATCTCCGCTTCTAATCGAGACTACCCTCAATGTACTGCAGTAAGTGACAAAACAGCCCTACATAGACGTGGAAGTAAACTAAACATTAATACAGAATTTCAACGAATTTTAAATTCGAGTAAAATTATATTACAGGGGATCTGTATTCTCTGCACAATAAAAGGTCAACAACTAAGGCCTTTATCAGATTGCATATAGGTAGAAACAGTAAAATATGTGGCCTAACACTTTTGGTGCTTTCGTTTTCCTTCTCTAAACCAATTCGCTTACATACAAAGAGAATAAATAGTCATTATTGTGCACGTGAAATGCCATGCAGATGCACCGACTTAAGCTGCCAGAAATCGACACGTCATACACTGGCAATATTAACACGCGCACTATCATGGCCTGTTGCAAAAGGAAACATGCCTCTGAGTCCCAAACCTGACCAACTCACCACTAAAAGCGACACAAAGTACCGCGGCAAAGTGAACATGATCCTCGCATTCCAATTTCGCGATTAAATTAGCTCGCATTGGAGGAATCTAAATAGCAACAATAACACGGGTACTGTCGTGAGCTGTTGCAAAGGTGAAAAAGATTCTGAGACCCAAACATTTCTTCATACCAACCAGAACTACATTAATAATGTTTGGCACGGTAACTGCTACAAGCAAACACAAACGAAAAACAACTTTTTTTCCAATTGAGGTCAAATCTTGAATCAAGCCGCCCAAAGTAAGCAGCAAAATATATGTTGTCTCAAAACAGTCTCTTTACGCACTGACGAGAACTGCACTAACTCTTTACAAATTCCTACTATTTGCTGCTTTGTGCTCTGTCTTCTCCGCTTCCTCTTACCAAAATTTTTCGTAGTAATTCGCGGACAGACCTAATTATTGAGTGAATTAGAATATAAGTTCCCCACGTTGGCAAGGAAGTAAACCTACCAGTAATGCCAAAGTGTTACGAGTTTTAGATGCAAGTGGTACAAATGGTACAAATCGATGTTCCAACGACAAATTCTCGGTTCTCGCTATTTCAGCTGCAGTCACATGGTACAAATCGGTGTTCCGACGACAAGAGCTCGGCTCTCGCTACTTCAAATGCAGTCCCCATTACAGGAGGCCTGACTCTTTAGCCCCGTACAAGCCAGCGACCAATGCCTAATTTAAAATATATAGAGATGGAAACGGCGACATACACGGCACAGCACTTTTGTTGCTTTTATCTTTAAAAAATGATGGCGCTCGCGTAGAACAATCAGCCTCTTTATCTTCTTACCCAAAGACTTCTAACCACGTTTCGGCTGTGGATAAACACTGGCTTAAATAATATTATCTGCATATCATGCGGACGTGAGCACTACAGCGATTCTAATGAAGCACCCTTATCCGTGTGTCAATCCTGGAAAAATTGAGAATTAACAGTAAATTTGACTTGTCTAGTAAAAGGCTATCAGTTTTTACTTTGTGCATAAGTGGCACAATAAGAAGTCATAAAATGCAACCTATTCTTACCTGAGTTATTAGCGAAGTGATGGCCAACGCTAATCAAAATATATTCCAGTAAATACATACAAGTTCCTGTGGAATTTTAGGGTCCGCGAAGTCATTGTCACGAAGTTTCTATTGATTGCCCTTCTTTGGAGAATAGAGTCACTTCTGTCGAAATTTTGCCGCTCCCATTACAGCGATTAGTTCAACACCTTATTAGAAGGATAAACAATGCCACCGCCAGTGAACTTGAAAATAATTGGCTGGTTAGCCAATTCAAAGAATTGGTCCAGATTCAAGCAATTACAAAACATTGTATATTCATGAAATCGTGCCCTTTAATTTCTGCCTTTTTTTAAATTATACATATAGCACTTAGTTTAACACATATTTTCACATGCTCAAGTAATTTAATTTTTATTGTGAATCTATTAATAATCCTACGCTTGAGTTCATATGCCCTAGTTGCATAAATGCGCAGTTATATCTTCAGATGGAATGCGGTAAGAGTGTCAGCTTCCCGCTTTTCCTAAATTAAAAACTCACTTTAAATCTTGCAATGAATCCCCCATTTTACATCGCCATTGTGCCCCGCATTACTTATCACTAACAAGACTGTATGATATTGTAGACGACCTTTTGCCCAAACCTTTGCCAACATTACTAAATGGCAATAATTGTGGTACTTTGTTTGATGGAACTGCCGGTTTGGTCAAGGTCACAGAGAGGAGGCCGTATTGCTTTAGCTGCGTGGGCTGGCCTCTGAGCCATGCCAGTAGCCTTTTTCCCTCTGTCCGGTGAATATATACATTCCACTTTAGCATTCTGCCTTCTTTTGCCTTCAAGGGAGCACCTACGAGCTAACCATGCCACTGGCCGACATTCGACGCGATTGAGGCGATGCCTGACACCAACGTCAGTGATCTCTCTTGGCAGTGCATTGCACTTCCAGGTTTCGTTTGGCTTTGGAAGAAAGTTCAGAATAAGTGGTTCTGCCGACCATCAGTATGTCCGTAGGGGGGCATTAACAAACCGATCTCCTTAAGCAAGTATATTAGGGGTGGTTCATGGCCAGCATCGCTTCATTTGTTGATAGCTTTCTTGTAGAACACGGAGAAGGGATAGATGCCGGAGGCGGACGTCGTTCTTGGCCCATCCGTAGCAAATGCACTTCCTTTGCACCGCCGCAACACGCCACAAGCGGTAGAGATCGGGATAATAACCCTATAGAGTCGGATTATCTTTCCGCTTTTCATATTATATGAATTCGGTAGAATATATATATATTTACCGGACAGAATGATTTGGGCTGCTGACATGTCCCGGAGGCCAGCCTTTGCAGCTAGGGCAGTACGGCCACCTCTGTGACCCTGATTAAAACCGGTAGTACAAACAAAGAAAGCACCACAATAGTGTAATACTTTGTTTTTTTGGACTGTCAGTCTTGGTCAGGGTCACAGAGGTAGCCACTTTGCCCCAGCTGCGCACGCTCGTGTCCAGGCTATGCCAGAAACTCATTTTCTTCTGTCTGTTGATATTGAAGTCCTCAAGCTTTATGCCAACACCTAACTATTCAATGCATGAGTCATTTTAGATGATTAAGCTGCAAATAGGTGCCCACATCACGTTTCGGTCTCCTCATATGGTAAACAGTGTCATTGACATTGGCGAATTGGCGGACCGTCAACTCAGTTAATCGTCTTCCTCTCCTGCCACCGTTATTTTAAATGATAGACGAGGATTTGTTTGCTGGCAGCAGACAGTTGCACAAAAATTTTGGCTGCGTATACTCTGTTCAATCCATGACATATTAAAAGTCATTTAATGTGATGGTTAACTCGAGCAAAATTCATAACGGCACGCACTGTCCTCTTGTGTCTCTCCGCTAGCCTCAAAATATATTTTGTAATGAGGTACCTTTTGCTAATAGTCTTCTAATCACTAAGCGATTTTACTAGCATTTAAAATAATACCTTGCCCCACGCCCACTCCTACTACCTCAAAGCAAAGTTCGTGGCAGAAAGGCGATGGGAACTGACGTCCACATGTGATCGTCGATAAGTCGTGGCTGAACGGGTTGGTGGATGTGTGGTTGAGATTTCCATGGGCTGCACTCTCAACGCGCGCCCCTTTGCTGACTCATCGACGCTGGTCAATCGATGGGTCGATAAGTGCATGCACCGTGTCCCCGTTGCACTTGGGTTACCTCGTCAAGCAGGCGATCAATCGACAAGACCCATTAACCAGGGCAAAACCTCATGCATGGATGGCGAGTGGGGTGAATAAATGAAGTCACGAATGATGGATTACCATATTTTATTTAACTGTGCATGAGTTAATAAAATCCATAGTTTTTTTAAACTTCCTTCCACCATGCTGTACATTTCCTCTCCATTCTGTAGTATCCCGCATTCCATGCCTGCCTGGATTTGGAAATGATGAAAGCTCAAATTGGCGAGACAGTGCCGGCACTGCTACCTCTTGAAGTCCGCAACGCCTTCAAGATGCCGATGAGATCATCAGTAGTGTAATCGTCGCGTATCGGTTATTCTATGTTCTCAAGTCATGTTCCCCGACAAATTTAAAGCCTGCTCTAAGATACGTTTATGAGCCATCGTTGGGCTGCACACCCATGGGATTATATCTTAAAGATATCTTGAGCATAGCTCGTGTAGGTAAACCTTTTTAAAAATTGTAAATTCTTTTTAATGGGTGATAATCCAACTTTTTTTGATAATACTTTTAATTTGTCATCAAGGGACTCCATTGGCTGACCATAGTACTGATCCTTTTGTGATTTTCGAGGTGTTAGACAGGGCGAGACAGGTTAATATAATGACGTAATGTTCATGCCTAGTTAAGCAGAAAAGGTGGGTGAGAATGCTGCTAATGAAGAGCTGAGGGTTGTCTGAAACGGAGGAAGAACTTAGAAATTTGGATTTTGCACTGCTTACTATGAATTCAAATGGATGAGCATGCATTTCAAAGCCCTAAATTAAACATTTAAGAACTTTGATGACCACCCCATTCGAACATACCAGGCCATTTATAAGTGATACTTAGGAATGTAAATAGCCAAGTAATGATAGGTGCAGTATCTCAATGCGGATGCCTTTGAAAAGCTTAAAATTGGTTCACTGACATTGAGAAGGTAGGAAAAGAAGGGAAGGGAAGTGAGTGAAGAAGGGGAATAGGAAACCTAAGAATGAGGACGAGAGTAAGGACCAGCAGGAACTGGGGATTAAAGTATAGAGATATCATTGGAGTAGAGAGGAAATGGTGCCTAGCAAAGGCAGAAGTTGAAGCAGGTGGACTGGCCTCTCGAAAAGGCAGATTCGGCATTGTTGGAGGAAGAATGACCATAGCCTTGTATGCACATCCTTTTATTCCCATCGACTGCATCCATTTTTTTATCACTGCATCTTCTCTATTCTCTCCCTCTTCTCATCACTTTATACCCTCTTTCTATCATTGCTTTTCGCATTAGATGAATTCGGTAATCCATTCGATGCGGTCACTTGAGTGGCTCTGTAGCCATTGACAGGTGACGGGGTTTCTGGGTCATGCCGGCGGCTAAGACTTCTTTCTATTCGGCGTATATATATATATATATATATTCTTTTGCTTTCAAGGAAGTTTTGGAACGCTGCAGCGGTGGTATAGGGGGAATAAAATAAAAAAACGTTGCCTTTGCATGTTTTTTCAAAAAGGTAAACACATAAACGTATGTAAAAATTTAAAAAAATATGGCTACACGAGTATCCTCATTAACATCTTCGAGTTCAAATTAGATTTGCATCAGTTAATCAAGTGGAATACAAAAATCAAACCGAATGCATCATGCGTCATTTAAAATAAAAAAGCATAAATCATGAAGGCGATATATAAATACCTTATTTGATCGCTGTTAGTACTTTCGTATTAGGAAAACAAGCCTTTAAATTAAATTTTTCGCTCTTCATCTTCAAGGTCATTGGCGGTAGTAGTACCATTCCTCCTGTCGTTGCATTGGGACCTCTAAAGCGACAACATATCTAAACTATCAGGGATTATTTGGCAGCAATGGTATTTAATCCTTCAATTCACACGGGGATGCATCTTGCTCCACTAGCGTCTATATCGTTGAACATGGGCTAATCGAGTGACCACATGGAATCAGAATTTTGCCTATGCAATTACTTTGCACACATCCCAGGTAAGAGTAAACAGCACTTTATGGGTTTTCGTCACGTTTTTCTTGCAAAATAAATAACGATAATCATTTGTTAGATAGCTGTGCTTTACAATTTTTTTGTTTATTATTGTTATTACGCAGCAATAGCTGCTTTATTCGGGTTGTTAGTACAGGCTAATAAATAAGTCTATAGGATACCCAGAGAGCATCAGTGAACTCAAAGTATTTAAGCGATAGAGAATTGAAGTTAGGCATCTTTAAGACTAAGTGAAATGAAACGAAAACCATATATCAACAGCAGTCCTCGTTCTGCCACAATGGAAAGAAGTGGCGGTGCATATCGGGGCACAGCTGGAACCATCACAAATTTGAGTGTGTGTCCATGCTAATTTATTAAGGAAAGAAGGAAGGATAAAGCATTGGCTGCGCTGCGTTCCATAAGTCTTATGCTTTGGTCAAGAAATGATCTAAACAAGCTCTGGCTGTTGATGTAGTATAGTTAAATATGGTTCCTACTTCACTCACTTTGTGTCAGTTTTCTTCAGATTAGAAATTTCGAGGCTTTCAGCCTTCTGCAACTGCTTTTGATGCTAATCAGCAGCGAACTGATTTGAGTAAGAGTGTGTTTGATTTACGTTTCCAAGGAAACGGAAAATAATCGTGCTAAATCGCTAAGCTCAATGTAATTGCCTTGATTCAGCCTTATCCAGAAAAGGTACTCCATGGCCTTTTGCCTTTTGTAACTGTTTCATGGCATTCTCAAGTTATACAGTGACGACTTAGTTCTGCTCGGCTCATATCGAGGTTAGTTACGAGTGGAACTGAATCACTTGTATTGTGCTGCTGCGTCGCAACCCATCAATTTTAATTTTTTGGTCTCTCGTCTAGTGTAACTATATTCTGAAGTTCTCGATTTAACCAATGACCGCTAAGTTTCGGCCTAAGCGTGCTGAGATTAGTTTGGAAAAGGAATCGAAGGTAGTCGGCTAAAGTCACTGCTCTCCAGGGCATGATTTCTGAATTAATCTTGACCAAAATATGAATTCCGCAGCCTCTTGTCTTGTAAAATTATATGCAATGTTCTCGGGTTAAGCGATGACGACATGATATATCTCGACCCACATCAAATTTATTTAGGAAAGGTATCAAAAATATTTGGGTCATATCTCTGCGCCTGATTTCATTCCTTTTGATTCAGTCATTTTTAGAAAAAGACATCTGCGTACTCTCGTCTACTGTTATTGTTTTCAGATTATCGCGAGTTGAGTAATGCCGCTTGGGTTTCATTCGACGCATTTAAATTTCATCTTAGGAGTAGAAATAGAAATAGCCGGGTTTTATCTCTAATATAAAACTCTTTGCGTTTGATTTTAGCCTCGGTCAGAAAAGGCATTCCGCGACCTCTCGTCTACTGTTACTGTTTCCTGATGTTCTCGTCCCATGCGATGCGCGTTGAGTTTACGCTAGTAAAGTAACCGAAATTGGTCTTTTCATGTAGTGGCGGCCTATTTGATCACCTTTTATTAAACCCTAATTAGGTTAGGGAATATGCGGCCTTTTGTGCATTGTAATCTTTTCTCGATTAAAGTAATGTCGCTTTAGTATCGGTCGAAGTTATTCGAATTTCCTGTAGGAAAATTAACTTAAAGTGGCTAGGATATATCGCTGCGCTCTCGTTAACTGTTTTTCGATTCCGTCTTGATGTCAATTTAATGTTGCGTTTCGAGCTTATGCTTTTAAAGGAATTGAAAACAGCCCATCTAGATCGGTTCACTCTGTTATATTTTTTCAAAAATGTTTAATGAAAATTGGACCTTGGATACTTTTTTTTATATTTAACATGTTTTTGTTGGTATTTCTGCTTTAATCTATATTTGCTTAATCTTTGGTGCATTTGCTTGGTTCTTCTTGCTTGCACTTGCAGTTTTAGCAGCAATTGAATCTAGTTTTGCCGTGCCTGATGTTTTACGAGCCTTTATTCACAACCAGAGCTTAGAGATCTAAGGTCTGTGGAGACGTTATTTTAGCCTGTTTTGATATAGAATTGCCTACTCTTGGTAGTCATTTATTTATTTCTTTTGTGAGCGCTTGTGGCAGCATTCGTAATTGTCTTACAGTTTAGTTGCGGCTATGTTTAGGAGGCCTTTTTGGCAAAACAGGCTCAGAAAGCTTGGGACTGCAGATACGCTTTTTCTTGTTCATTTCGATCCCAAATTTGCTTAGACTAAGTATGCCAGTGGCTTGCTACACTTCTTAGGTGCCTGATGCAATTTTCATTATAAAATGTCAAGGTTTAAATGTACCTGATATTTGCAGAGTCCCTGTTGGAAAAGAAAGCTGAGAGGGCTCGCGCGTGTAGATGCGCTGTTTCTTATCCGCAGTGGTCCAGAACTGATTCGATTTGCAGGGCCTCTATCCTTGCCGCCTTTTGCGAGTCTGGCGCAAATCAACAGACGTTAATGACACGAGATGCGGTCTTCGGTGGAGGAGCAAAAAGATTTTGTGACGCGTCAGAGGAGAAACAAACCAGTAAGCCCGTTCTCTTAGACACAAAGTTAGACGAATCAAAATTTTTCCCTGCTTACCTTATTTAATTTATTCCATTTTCACACAGGCAACGAAGCTGGTGATAGCAATGGTTGTGTGTGGCAGCAGACTTCTGACTGAGACAGATTATCTGGTCAAAAGTGTATAATTAAGTGTTAATTGACAAGAGCTATACTGTTTTGCAGACAGCTAATATGGGACTAGCAGTCGCCGCAGAAAATGGATTTGCCAGTATGGGCGCTACATCGCTGTTTCCTACGATACTATCGCGTTCGTGCCGTGATGGTGGATTGGTGTTTGTAGTACCGGTTCACACAAGAGTACATTGCGAACTCATCTAATACCTGATCACCGGTCATGAGAAGTGGAGTCAACGCTGTCTCATTTAAATGTGCTGTTGTTGCTGCTCAAACGTCTACGACACTCCAGTGCAGAAGCTTTTCAAACAATTTAAGCAGGCTATTTCCATAAAATGGCACAAAAGTGACCTCACCCACTAGAACACTTTTTGTCTCATTCTAATGTGTCATATTTGGCATTCATGGTGGCAAATCGTTGTCGTGATTAGAAAGTCGACTACATTGTAAAGATTTGACATTACTCATTATTACAGATGGTCTAGAACTTAAACTTGATAAGACTAATGGATAATGGATAACAAAATGCCCTTCGATATTGCTTCATACTTTGTTCACACAGGAGCGGGCATTAATTTGCTAGTTCTTTCGATGTTTTGCATCTCAACCATCCCAATGAACCCCTTTTAGGTAAGAAATAAATAACTGTCTTTTTTAAGGTCCTTTCTATTATCTGTGGCTGTGGTGGTAATGATAATTGCAGCAGCTGTGCCCGGATAGACTACTAAGTGTTTGCTTCTCCATTGACGAGCTAAATGCATCTTCAGCAACTCCAATGGGCACCAAATGAGCAAATGCAAGCCAAAGCAGTCAAAATTTTGCTTTGAACGAGGCCTTGATGCGCAGTCCATGCTACTGTTTGATTAAGTTCCAATTCTCAAATTAAAATGGTTAGATTATTTTATAACTGCACAATGATTGGACTGTTGTTTTACATCCATCCTGCTTTTTTAAGCATGAGATTTTCCGAGTTCGATTTGTTCACTTATGTGGTGGGGAGTGATTGAATAGATGAGTGGATGGATGGGAACTGTGGGTAGTACTGCGAAAAGTGGATACAACGAATAGGCACCTGAAATTGTGTACTAGCCCTTCTTATCTTCCAGTCTGTGGAGGGTTGTGCTGCCCTGCCGACGCAGTACTGCTGCTGAAGTATATTTTGGTGGTCGGTGCTGGCTAATGAATCTGTGCCGACACCGTTAGAGGTCCTCAAAGATTGGCGTGGTGCTGTACTTTTCTACGATTTTAAAGCCGTTGTTTTAGGCAGAGAGCACCTGCATCAGTGCAAACGGAGGCTTGGTAGAGGAAATGGCTAAGTCGCATTTGTACTTCTAATTACATTACATTTTTGTTTGATTGCTTCTTTACTTCACTGAGACATGGCTCTCCTCTCCTGTGAGATCTGGTCTTTTGCATTTGCAGCAAGTTTGTAACAACTGGGTCAAAATGACACTGAAGTAAATGACTTTCGTGGATTGATTGTGTGGACCATAATGACCAAGGTTAGGTGTTACTGAGCCCCTTTAAATACACCCATCGCTCTAATTTGTCATTACTTGTTGCATTGAAATAATACGTCTCGACTTCAAATATACATTGTGCTACAGAGTCATTCGCATCAAGGTGGTATCAATTTCAAGAAGCCTGGTGGTGGTTATGAAGGAAGTCGCCTTGTTCAGTTTTGAATAGTCGGCATAAAATAGAATGATTGGTGTCAATTTTATTAAAACAGCATTGCTCAGAATGCTAACGATTTAGGTCGAAAGTAGGGATACTCGAGTTTTAGGCTTTGTCTGCGTAAAGCGATGCATTGAATCAAAACTAATGTACAATGGATTAAGAAATCGAATCCTACGTAAAGGTAGTGCATACTGAATAACGACAGAAGTGGACAAACACGAGTGGGAACCTATTCTACTACCTGAAGCCAGTAGGAAGCCCTGGTGGCAAAATCCATTTCCATTGAGGGTTCGGTCCCACTACTTCCGCTTGGCGGGTTAAGAAGTCATTTAGTTATTAAAAAGAAGCATTGGGCCTCTGCTGGTAGGAGAGGGAGATTGGCTGCATAGCCATACATGCCCTAATGCAAAAAATTGCACAAATAGTGGGTAGTAATGGTTATTTGATGTCTCGCCGAATTGCCACGCTTGAATATAGCCTCTGGCTGCACGAAGCTTGTGGATTGAGTAATAATCCTTGGAAGAAGACAGCTCATCTGCAACGAGGGCGTCCACGTATTGCCAATTTTTAGTTATTGGAGGCCACGGCCCTACATCATTTGATTATTAGGTCTAAGGAAAGACTATACAGAAGCCTACACCACCCTCTAATATAAACCCAACCACAATTGCTTTTGTAAAGGTGGGTTAGAGAAAACTAAACAGGTGCGGCAAAAAGGGAATGGCAAATAAGCCTGGTGATTTATGCTGCGGGTATCGAAGGCAAATGTCTAACATAGAGGGGATCCATGCTCATTGGTGACACCTCTGCAATCTTCGCACTTCTGTCTCTAGCTAATATAAGATACTATCAGATAGCATTGTGTGACCGAATAAGGTGAATATCCATTTCATCCCTTGATGATGAGACGAGCTCTAGTAATGGTTTACTCAACTACTTCAATAGTAGCACATTAATTCCACTCTCTACACCGGTTTCTCATTCGCACTTAGGCTTACTCTTTAAGGCATTACACTTTAAAAATGGATTCCATGAGTTGACTTCAAACATTATTTAAGAAGAAATTAAAGCTGTTAAACCTATTTGTCAATCAGCCGGCAGGTGACAGGCTGTAAGAATTCGAAGCACAACACTACATATGTTGAGGTTTCTAATTAGACTGGCGATGAATATTTGGTAAGCTGTATGTTGTGCTTGCCATACACACTGTGCACACTTTCCCAATAATTTGAAAACCTTGCCTTTGGGCAAACGCAAGAGAGGAAGCAGAAATTGTCAAAATTCTGTCTGCCAATGTGACTGCAAATACACAGCCGCTCACACGGAGAGAAAGATGTAAAACAGATAATTCCTTGGATCTCAATCAACTTGTGAAAATATCTGTTATGCATAAACTAAGCGGACACATGCCTCTTCTTGAGGAGCATATGTATTCAACGCCTGCGCGTCAGCAGAAAGCACAAGATTTTGCCTCATTGATAAGCACCGCAGCTATGTTTAAAATGTTTGAATTGGGTGAAACAAAACTCGCTTTCACCTATCATGCCATGCGATGGGCGCAGCTTTGTTCCAAGCAGTGTCTAGTATTTGACATACCACTTTGAAACGATCAATATTGTGGGCTATGCCTGTGGTGGAGCTGGGAAGGCCCAGTTCTAGATTTTGAAAAGGGGTGATATTTGATACTGATGCATACGAGACGTTGTTGTAGCATCTTATTTTGAGACATAAATATGTCAAATAAAAACAAAGCATTCTTTGCTAACTGTGAGCACATGCTTATGATTCGTGATAGATTTTGTTCTAGTAGGGCTTATGCAGCATAATTATTGACTCCCCTATGTTAAATAAAATGCACCGCGTATTGTTCGAATGCAAAAATAAACAAATTTGCGCTTTGTGTTTTTTCAAGACACAAACTAACTGCCGACCGCATGTTTTGCAAACTTAACAGGTATTTTATTCGTGTAATTCGCTCATTATTTTCAAGGTCACTAGCGGTAACTGCATCCCGTCCTGTTGGTAAACTAGATCCGTTTTCGCACTAAAATGCCATGCTTTTTGCAAAAATAGGCAACATTTTTCGTAGTCTTATCTTAATTAATGGGAAGTACCTGGTGAGAATGACTTTGTAAAACATGAATTTGCAAGAATGCAACGCGTTTGACTAGAGCATAATTTGCTAAGAATGGCCTCTTTAGCGATCGAATCGGAAGCAGAATTCCGCCTTTGGCGTTGCCTCGCATATAACTCAGGTATGAACGAATTGGGTTTTATGAATTCTTATCTAGCCTCTCATGCATAAATTTGCAGTCAGCATTTATTCTAAAAATTATTTTCTTAATACGCAGTGGATTGCCTCATACGTAAGCAGTAATTTAAGTTATTCAACAGCTACAGGGTCTTACTCAGAAGTCTTTAAGGCAATAAGAGAAGAGGATTTAACTACAAAAGAGTTTCCTATCACGTTTATTACCATATTAAACAAATAATTTATATTGATTTTGACCACTGACTGGGATCATTGCCTGCAAAAAATATTCGATGCAAGGTTTCTTTTGATTTAGTGAAGGACAGGTCATCAGTAAAGCGCAATTTAGTGAGTATCACAATATAATTTTGGTGATTTTGATATAAAACACAGCTGAGTACTGTCTCTTTGATGCATCTCAAATTTCAAATTTTATGTTTAGTCGTTCAGTCTGTCGATGATTGTTGTACCGTTTCTCGCATTATATGATACGAATTGGACTTAGCTGATAGCAAAGGGGCCTATTATGGCAGAACAAATTAAAATGACACGAGCATATGGAGCGGTGGAATATTCTGCCCATTTGGGTTCAGAATTTATCAGAATTATAACATAGCAGCTTTTCTGACTTTGCAATTAATTGCGGCATTCCTTGCATCAAAATTTTGTCTCATTTATCATTCTTGTAGCATTGCAAGAAGGACAAGCATTTGAGCGCCACCCTTCTCTCTTCCTTACTCACTCGCGCAATTTGACAACAATTGCTGTTGAAGCTGCCAACTCTATTATGACACCCGCATGACTGTTAAAAAGAACGGCTTATACATTCGGAAATCTATCAAATCATACAATCATGCTATGGGGTGTGGGAATTCGAAGGGACTTGTTGCTAACTAAGGAACGTCAAAATGTCCTCAGAGTACCTTTTCAGCGTTACGTTATGGTTATCGGCTCGAGGAATGACCAAAAAGAAGCCAACAGAGAAGTCGTGTGTTTGTTCACACACATTGCAGCAGCATCGCAGCCCTGCCGTTTGGCTCCGATACACTTTAAAGACCCCATTCCAGCGCCTGCATATTTGCCGTCTTCATGAACTACTGCACCGCAGTCAATCTTTGACGTGGTGTCCCATAGGCACCTTTCAATCGTAAGTGTTTCTCGGCAAACCACTCTCTCTAGGCAGCGCTTTTGCACACTTAACGCACGTTGTCATACAGTCCTATCATTCCCGTATTTGGTCGAAGTTTGTGTCCCCTCTGGCTTAACTGCCATCTTCGTTAAACTTTGCCGACATTGATTTTACTAACCATTTCCGCTAAGCACTGCACTTCAGCACAATTTTAGATCCCATCGCGACTCACATTGCAGGAGTGCATGGCTTTAGCTCATACAAACTCATGTCACGCATTTGTGCTGTAACAGCTATTCTACAGCCGCCTATTTGGGTGCATGTGAAAGCGGTGCAAGAGGAGCATTAAGATTGTTTGACATGAGTCTAGAAGCATGAGGCGCAGCAAATGGATCCCTAAGCTCGATGCAACGTGCAAAAGCGGGTATGCGGCGTCAGCACCTACTGAAGCACGGCTGACGTAGCAATTAGATAGGCACCTCAGCAGTTGTATACGTCTCTTGTTTACTTTTCAGCGTTTTATGACCAATACATAAAATGTTACAGTAGCCAAAATTGAGTCTCAATTCGTTCCTTCCCTAGGCTTAGCCATAGTGGACAAGTACAATCTTTTTTCGCCTCTCCTTTTCCCTCTAATGAAATCTCACTGTCCTCCTTTGTTTACCTCTAGAATCGAAATTACACCCAAGACCCGGAGTGAACTGCAGGATTGGTCATCACAGAGGTCCTTGATGTTTCCGCAGTTAGGAACCAATCATCTTCCGCATATTTCACACCCTATAGCATTTCTGTATAATTTGATAGAGATTTCCCTTAAATTAAGCCTTGCCTTTTGGCATTCTTGTGAAGGGAATTGTGTAAAACTTTACCGTCGATGACTGATAATTGGGTGCGTGGATGAGTTGGCCTCTAGGGTGTGGCAGTGGGCAAATTTTAGTAGTGTCTCTGTATACTTGCTTTCCTTACGCGAAACCACTTAATGCATATAAGCATTAAGTATGCAATAGGTATTTTAGTTTATCTCACAATAATGGAATAATCCGACAAATACACACAAACCTAGTGATATTTCAAACGCTTACCTTGTCCTACGGAACTCTTTCTGCCAAATGGCTTCTGCATTTAAGAGAACAATGAAGACAAGGTTGCACATCTTAGATGATCTTTGATTATTTACAGTGTAAAAGATGCGGTGGAAGAAGGATGACTAGAGGTCGGCGAGCAGCAAGAGCACACCTAGAGACACTTTAGTAGGTAGGCAAAAGTAAGCTCTGTGCTAGACTGAGTAGGTTTGGTATTTTAATTCTCCTTGCTCGCACGATGGGGCGTCAAAGAGGAGGTAAGTCAATGTGCTTAATCTCTGGTGGTGAATGAGTGGCATGCAGATGAATGGGTAGAACTCCAAAGCCGTGTGATAAAATAAAAACCTGTTGGGATTGATGCTTGCTGATTCAACCTGGTCGAGTCAGGATCGGACGTGCTGTTTCCACAGGTTTATTTTTGCCTGTAGTTTAAAAAAATGTGGTCGAGCGTAGCTGTGCATAGTGGAACAGACTCCCTCGGTGCAACGTAACCTGATGTTAAATGGCACAATGTGGTGCAGGAATGACAGAGCAGGGCGTCTTCTTTCATCGCCTAATCATGATGCTACTGATAAGAGACATAACCTTCACGACTTTTAGCAGATAAAGGGTCAACTACCACTGTTTTTCATCGTGAGCTAATGCGAAGATGAATAAATCTCACCACAACACACTGTCATGCCTTCATCCAATTTTATTCAATTTCTAGCACTTTGTAGGGGCGATATATCTCGCCTGCCACTTCTTTGAATTCTTTGCCGTCACGATTCTTAGAGCTTACCTTATGTTTGGCATCCGCACGTGCCATCATCAACAGACCTTCATTGCACTAGTATCTTGAATTCCATCTCATCTAGTTGTGATGAGCAGCGACTAATCAAGTACAAGGTGTGCATTTCGGATCAGGCTACTTCAGGCTGAGATGACTTCAATCGACTAGAATGCAACTTGTTCCATGGGAGCTAGAACTTGTGGCGGTGTTCTGGGCGGCAGGTCTTTTCATGAAAGAGGCAAGTCGAATGGAGTTTCTATTTGTTAAGAGACCGCGTGCTCTGAGCTAGTTTAGCCATGAACACTGCACCCGTTCGATTATTTCAAATAAGGAATGTCTCATTGTTTAATTTACTCGTTTTGGGAAAACGAAAGGCGAAAAGTTAATGAAGGCATCCAAGTGTTGAATTTAGTTCTTCAACTGGCGCGGCTTGGGAACACACTAACCTTTTTTACAATACAGCTCGAATCCGGCTAATATGGACTCACTTGACAATCACTTTGACAAATTCTGTCTCACATGCTGAAAGAATTAAACCATCTGATCATGTGGACAATTAAAAACAAGGTTTCGAGATCGCCACAGCTGCAGAAAATCCATTTCTGCTGCGGTCTTTTATCGACCTTAGGATGCTAAACCTAGGAGCGACAAAGCGGATGTTTTCATTTCGTCTCATAGACAGTTTGCCAGCCTTTTTGCTTGGGAGAATTGGTTTTCCATGCCAAACAAATGGTCAGAATACTAGCATATAAAAGCGGCGAAGCGGGCAGCGAGACGATAAATTAATTAACTTTGCATAGTCTACAAACCTTACCTTCAGTTCGAAAAAAAATGTTGATTTCTCTACAGATGGATGAAATCTGCTAAAGACCGCACAAAACAAGCAAGGAGTTGGACAGCACTAAAAATTGGATGGAACATAATGAAACGCAAAAAGGGTCAGCGTAAGCTCCTTGATCTGTGTTGGTTTCAGGCTTTCTCGACTTTTAATTAAGCGTCTAACTAACTGTACAGAACGCTGCCACTAAAAAGGCAACTGTGACCAATGTGGCCTCATAGGGACAACGAATATTAGGAACAAGCCATCACTTACACGAATGCCAGGCTTTGCATGAGATGTGATGAGTCTTTATGCATCCAATGTTAGGGCATTCGACACAATCTAATATGGACAGGTTTCAATAGTGGATCATTAGACACTAATCTAGCTATAAACAAAGACAGAAAACTTGGAATGTTGGTATGCGGGACAACAGCACTCTAATTCTCTAGTACAATACGGGTAAGGGAATTTGCACAGCGTTGTATATGGCGATGCGTTCGTAAGGACCACAGTTATGCAAAAAAATTTTTACGTTCGAAAAGAAGTAAAATTCTTACCGGCGTTCTTCTGGTAGCAACAAAAGAGACAAGATTTATGAACAGGATTGTTAGATAAATGCGAAACCATTGTCAATGCCTTCTAAAGGCAGTACAGTGGCGATAATGGAAAGGCCTTGTATCTCGTCAGTAAAAACAGCATTCTAGGAGCTGTAGCACCAGACTGGTCACATTTGAGGAAATGAAATGTGAAACGCCTTGAACAGAAGATAATCCTGGAATGTGCCAACGCCACATATGCTCGTAATCTGTTGATTAGCGTTGCTTAATGCTTACAATGAACCTTGCTTATTCAAAAAGCAGCACACTGCAAGTGAAAAGGTTATTTAACAAATCGAATCTCGGAATGTACATGCAATCTTCACATAGCTTCCTATTTCTTAGTGATCACAGGCACAGATTGCGTCACAACACCAATCGCATCAAAACCGCGCTTAATAAACTTATTAGTCAGTGCTGGTAAATGCGGCTGCATTCAGTGCAAAATATAAGCATTACGCTGGTATTGTGCCTTCTTTTGCTTTCAAGAAGGACTCGGAAGGCTACAGCTGTCTTTGTAACATAAGGTTATGCGGATAATATTCTCTTCCTCTTTCTCATTTCCTTTTCTTTCTCCTTTTAAGCCCATCAAATCACCCATAACAATGAACTTTTCGTCGTTCTCCTTCCCCTTGTAAAGAAGTCTCTATGTCAATCTCATTTTCCTGCAAATGTGCACGTTTATTCCTCATTTGTAGTCACTCTATTCCTTCCAAATGCTAGTCTAAAGCAACCTCTTTTTGTTAGTATTTTAAATATTCATCCCCTATTCCTTCATATCCTTGCCGCATTTTTTAAACTACCACACTTATTTTCTGCATTTCTCTTTCTCCACTGCACCTCACAGTTTCTATCCACGCCATAACTACTCAACTGCTTTCCGAATATTATTTAGCAAAGGTTTCAACATTGTGCTTTAGAATTCTTATTTTTGAACCTATTCGGCTCCCACTCCATATATGCATAGTTTTCTTTCTATTGCCCCCACTTGCTTCGCAATTGCGTCCTATCAGCGTGACATTATGATATTCCCAAGGTCGCCGAAGTCCTCATATTTAGGGACAAAGTTCTTCATTATAAAGTAACGAAGAAACAACATGGATTCGCTTTCATCCAATTTAAACGCATTACTTTGCGGCAAACTTTACAAGCAATAACATTACGTAGACTTCCTTTGCATGCCTTCAGCTCATAAAATAATTCAATGGCATGTATTTATCTTTAAAATAATTCGCCCAATACTTAACCATTATGAGAATGTGAAAATTTTTTTAGATAATCCATCTACCTTAACAATATAAGTTCCTAGAACCCAGAAGGCAGCTACCAATTTCATAGCCAGTGCCTACTTTACTTGATGTGAGTCCAGTCTCATGAAAAAGCTTCTCAGAATACTTCTTATCTGGCGATTCTTTAATCCACTTGCATTGTAACGTGTATCAAACGACCCTGCTATGTTTAAAGACAAAAGTGAACAACTAGAAGGAGACTTCACTAATCTGTCGACAAGGCGAAGACACGATGCAAGGGCCTTCAAGCACACTAATAGATGTTACTTGAATTCATTCAACGATATGGCCGCCTACCAAAACCTCCATCTCATCTGACCATTTCGTTCATCATGCTGTTCAAATTCACGTAGTTGCTTAATCGTAGTGCTAACCGTCATATCCATTCAAAGATACCGCGTGCTGAACAGACAACATGACGCCTTCTTGCCAAACACGCCCCTATGCAAAATAATTGGGAATACCTTGTTTTCTTCTCCTTAAACACAACCCTTCCTCCTCATGCCCATCCGACCACCTACAAGATACGCGTTCACCACATTTTAAAGCTATTTTCAAGGCTAAGTAGTAGCATCCCACTTTTGACTATTCGCGGCACACTTAGCAGTAGGATTGGAGCACCAAATGGAGACTCTACTTCGAAGTGCACTCCACTCGCGTCAGTAAACTGCGACCCAACAAAATCAAAACACTTCCACATCTGCTGAGGTAAAACATGCCGCAGCTGTCATTTGATCATGAAAATAGGCCGCGGTTGCGCAATGGAACATATCCATCACCAATTCATGCATACGCGCTACGGCGCCCTCAATTTTTCTCCTCTCGGAGACGGAGAGACGTCATTCTCTGATAGAATACATACACGTATTTAACATATCAACTACCCACTCCATTAAGGTATAACGACGAGGCAAATAGATGGCTCCATCACTAAAATCCGCCATCTAACAAACCACGGGTGAATTACATAGCCGTCTCTGCTTTGTCCAGTACCGTCCTCCATGCACTCCCCAGCAAGAGTACTGCGTCGTCAGCCACCCCCATCTCCTATGGTGTAAGCAAATTCCGTATGAAATGGGGCAATGTGCGAGCCATCACACGTGTCCATGACTAGTGGAGGAAATACGGGCCCAAAAGCGAAAGGTTAAACTCCTGTCAATGATGCGGCACCACGACAACTAGTGACAGAGCAGTTAAGATCTGAAAATGATTACCAGTCTGAAATCTACTGCTGCATCGCAAACATGCAAAGACAAGCCCAACCACTTGCTCCAGATAACGGAACTACACTCAATACCATCGACTACCAGATGACTTTTAGCACGCACAAAAGAATCCTCAAATCGCACAACTTCGTGTCGCATAAGCTGCGTAGGTAAGAATATGCAGAGGCAAATGGAGCATGAAGTCGTTGAACACTTTACGTTTCGACAAACTGGAAGAAACTCAGTGTACAAGAGACGCACACCAAGTCCACCGATGCAGAAAAACGCACCGAAATCCGGCTAACCGTAATCCATCCGTACTTGAGAAATGTGTAGCGTAACATTGAAGGTGGGACACATTCGGTGCTGTTAGGTGATACCTCCGTTCTCGGAATTTGATACCCCTCCAGGAACACACTTCTGCAGAATTATTGGTTCAAAACGTTGTTCATACCAAGTACAGCCAAAAGCTCATTGAGATTTTCCAAAATTTACGCAAACAAGGCCTCTCAAAATAAGTCGCAAACTCACGCAAACGCATCTGCGAATCCACACGAATGCGAATTTTAAGCTAGCCGCCTCAAAAGAGTCCCACTTAAGAAGTAAACGCAATTAGTTTATTTCATTCTAAAATAATATTAGGACAGATTAACGGGCTATTTTTAATTTCTTTTTTTAGTCAAAGAATTGCAAGCGTCGAATTTTGCGGATAAAACTGATATACATGTACATATTAACACCGATGTAAATTATTATATAAAATAGTCTACCTTTAACTATGCGTTTTTAGACTCAAGAAAGTAGTAAGCACCATAAATTTAAAGTATTAGCAGAACAGTTACAGTGTGATTCAGCTATGCGAAAAAAAATATTTTGATTTACAATTCTAAGTTAGCCGGCTTTCCCGAAACACTACTTGAAATCAAAGGCTAGCTTGAGCTTATCGTTTGCTGTTTTTGTACTGTATGTGCAAGTGTTGTAAAGTGTGACTTTGGCGCTCTGAGGCTCGTTCGAAAGCAAAAGAAGGCAGGATGCTAGAGTAGAATATATATATTCCATGGACAGAAGGAGATAAGCCACTAATATGGCCCTGAGGACAGCCTACGCAGCTAAAGCCATACATCTATCTCTGTTTATTTGACCAAAGCCAATAATGCCAGCAATCAAAGTACTACATCGTTCCTCTCCCCTTTCGCGCGGAGCCCCGACGCGCCCCTTGGTACACCTTTCGCGTCAACCATCACAACATACTCAGTGCTACAGAAAGTACTCACGAGCTAACCACGCCAGTCGCCGACATTCGACGCGGTCGAGGCGGTGCTTGACACCAACGTCAGATATCTCTATTGGCAGTGCATTGAACTTCGATTTTCGTTTGGCTTTGGAACAGAGTTCTGAATAATTGGGACGCCACATTGGTGGCAGCGAAAAGCGGACTCGACTCAATGGGGTTTTTATCTTGATCTCTACCGCTTACGACATGTTGCAGCGGTGCGAAGAAAGTGTATGTGCGACGGATGGGCCAAGAATGACGCCCGCCTCCGGCGTCTACCCCATCTCCGTGTTCTACAAGAAAACTATCAACACCTGAAGCAACACTAGCCATAGACCACCTGGGAAGTTCCGTTTCGAAGATTACCCCTAATATACTTGCTTAAGGGGTTCGGCGTGCTAACGCCCCCACACGGGCATACTGATGGTCGGCAGAACAACTTATTCTGAACTTTGTCCCTAAGCCAAGCGAATCTCGAAGTCTAATGCACTGCCAAGAGAGATCTCTGATGTTAATGTCAGGCACCGCCTCAACCACGTCGAATGTCAAAGACTGGCATGGTTAGCTCGTGGGTGCCTCTTGCAGGTGACTTAGGACATGTACCAGGGGACGCGCCGGGTACGACACTCGAAAGAGGTGCAGGGTAATGTAGTCCTTTGTTTGTTTGAATTGACCAATTTCGGCCAGGATGACAGAGGTGGCCATATCGCCTTAGTTGCGTAAGATGGCCTCAGCAGCTTATTTTCCTCTGCCCGTTAAATAGGTATATATTCTAACCTAGCATTCTGACTTCTTTTGCCCTCGAAGTAGCTTACGGACGTTACAAATGCGACAGTTCCGAAACGTTTTTATTGTCTTTGATGAAGGATTCAAGCTGTGTTCTTGCCTCCCGCCCAAAAGATATGTTTAAAGATACATGAGCATTGCTCAAAAGCATCATTATTGTTTAATGCGGTAGTTAGAAAAACCAGAAGCAAAACGGTAAAGCTAAAAAAAGATTTACAAGTAAGGACAAGAATCACAGGGAAAGTCTTTATTGTTACCAATAATCATTAAAACTGCGAAGCATCGTCTTAAAGTCTCTTTCCAATAATTTTTAAAACCGCACTTTTTTAAGTGCTCATTTTTTATGTATATAAAAAGCAAGTTATTTATTTATTGTGAATCCTAATTTAAATAACAATTCCTGTGAAACGTATTATGCTTTTACCACACCCAATACCCTTTTCGTGCCTTTGGCGGTATGTGCAAGATTCTGGGTTCTAGTGCGATCGTTGTTTCGCGTGGTTTGCTGTTTGCGCTAATGAATCGAGGTATGTGACTATTTGCTGTGAAAATTCGCGTCCTATGTAACATATGCATATGTATGTTCATAGCTAAACCCTTATGCTGGCATGAATGTGCGGCTAGCGATTTTTGAGGCCTGCCGAATTCATGGTCAGTGTAATGCTTGTCGTGATTTACTTGAATTCCATTGAATTGCATGATTAAAGTCTGGTGTAGACCACACCTATTTACTCCAAGTACTTTTTACAAAGGGATGGCGCCTGCTGCTTCTAGTGATTTTATGTCTTCAAATTGTAGCGGAGGGTAGGGTACCTGGTTCTTTATCATCCGTTGCCAGCTTTTCATTTTCGAGCAAGAATTTGCATGCTAAAACGACGGATTCACCACTTGAGGGCAGTCGAACTGTTTCAGATGGGTTGGACAATGTTTGTGGTTCCGTGGTATTTGTTTGATGAAACCAAACAGTTGAGCTAAGGAGCCGGTGTGCAGACGATGCATCAACCACATTATGTAAAGCATTGCCTCGAGTTTCGTCTTTCGGCACATTGCTGAGCTGAAAACTGTGAGTTTTAGCTGTCCCGGTTGTTAAGCGTGAGGATCCGCTTATCAGCTAGAGCTTTTTCGGCACATCCTTTTCCTTACTCTAGTCGATAAAGAATTCGCTGACTTCAATGGCGAGCGAAAATGAAGGATTTCATGTTGACTTTGGTGAATAGATGAGTAGTTTTTACTCTTGGAGGTGGCGGACCGGTTCGGGTGTGGCTCACCCATTTTTTTACTGAGTGAGGCAGTGACACCAAACATCGTCTCACTGTAGGTGGGGGAGTAGATGCAAAACAATTTGGATTCAAAAGTGCCAAAACCATAAGTCGATACTTTACTTCCGCCTCATGGTCTAACGTAAGCGTGTTTACGCAGGATTTTGATTTTCCTCTAGGTAAATCTTTTCCAAGTGCTGTAACAAAAGCAGCTATGCTGGTTGCAAATCGGAAGGATTCCCGTGTATGGGCATAGTTTCTCTGCTTTTAAGAGGGATTGGTGTTTTCGACCTCTTAGTTGCAAAGGGTATGGTAAATGTCTCCTCTGTGCTGTACAGTCATTGTTGCGCTGAAAGAGCTCGCATCCTTCTATGTGAGGCTTGTTGCTCATTTTGAAAACGTGTGATTCATTAAGCTCTCTTTCTATGGGGCAGAGAACTGTAGTACCATGGCAACGAACATGCGGCGAAGGCGGACTCTTAAAAGATTGCGCCCCTGGTGGAATTTCGGGTAAGGGCTGAGGTAAGTGTTCGCCTCTCAATTACTAACCTTACATATATTTGGCGTGCTGTTTATTTCAAATGGGCCTTATACCTACTCTAGAACGTCTTCCCCATTGGTATATTATAAATAACTGATTTGAAGTCCTATAAGCATATCTATCTGGGTGGATTATTAGACTTCTTTTATGTGAGCAATTTTAATGGGTAAGTGGTCATATCTTAAGAGTTGATTTCTTTTCTGTAGCGTACTGTATGATTCAGCCATCCAGACGTCTTTATAGGTGGATGCTGCATGCGTTGAAAACAAGCCAGCCAGTAAACATGTTGAACCGTATCGTCCACCTTATGCCTCGTTGGTTTACTTCTTCTTTCGTGGAGCTGTATCGTAATAGTATCTGTTGTGATTTATCTTATATTCTCCTCTGTATTTTTGTTGAATCCTTGTAGCGTTGCCATTGGCATCTAATGTCTCTGATTTGTTTCCTAATATTCCACTTATTTTGGGGACGGAATCGGAAAAAAGAAGATTAATGGAGTACTGATTGCCATCAGAATTGATTTGGTGGGTTGAATCGGTGTCTCTAAATAAAAAGTGGTTTTTTGTGTTGCTCGGCCTGTGTCATTGCGTTAAGTCGAAGATGGCTGCAAGGATTGTCAAGTACACGTCAGAAAGCATTGTGTTCGTGCGTTGTGGGGGGGGTGGGGGGAGAGGAGGCAGATGCCTCTTAGTCACGCCGAGTACTCAATGTGGGGTAAAATTTGTTCATATGAATTTACGAGAAAAAATAATTGTTGGTGAACACACTTATGTAAGCGATCAGAAGTGATCTTGACGTTCATTTGGCCACAGGTATTACCTCGGGGAATAAAGTAAAAACGTTGCGCCCACTTAGCACACTGTGAGGGAGACAAGTACGAATATTGAACTAGTCTATTTCTCGAATTCAGCATAGTGTTCGTGTGGTTGTATTTGCTTACAAATGCCTCTTTAATTTTGCCTTACCCTGCCGTTAGTTTCGGTTGGTTTTCGGTTCTTGTCCTTGCTTTAGAGCATATAGGTACTCTTCGGTGCCTTATGGTTAGTTTATTCATCTTCCATGCTGTCACTTTCATTCACGAACTTGATACCCTATTAACAAATGATCTCCGCTTCACCCTTATCCCTACTTTCCTTAGAGGTAAGGATTGTGATGAGGCAAAAGTAGTGGCCGATACCAGCACGTCCGTACCTCCTTGGGCGTCTTGCTACTGTATCGCCATCAGAACCGTCAACTTGGGACCGCTAACAACCTCCCTAACATATCTATTTCCTTATGCCATACTTAGCGCTCGCGCAAGTACCGTCTCCAGTATAAAGGCGAATAACCACCGCGTCTTTAAATTAGTCTTTCCCATTGTGTCCCTCTTTCACCAAAATCGTCATTCCACCAATAACTCTCGCCCACCAACTATGCTTTGTTCCAGGTGGCGTGGATCCATGACTACGTTGGGAAGTGGCAGGTCGATGCTGCTACCGATTTGCTGATGACTCTTAATTCTCCTGGAATCAAGGCAGCAATGCTGATAGTTCTGTTGTCACCTCTGCTTCAGTGTCTTTCGGTGCGGCTTTGAATTTGGTAACGCGGCTCGTCAGTGTGTTATCGATAGTCAGGACATCTGGGGTGAAAGATAGAATGATCTCTGGGGGTGGTGGGACCTGGAGCACAAGTGGCTCAGTCGATCGTTGTTGTCGTGCGGAAAGAGAAGGAGGGATTCAGAGACGCCTGTTTTGTCCAAACTGCAAGTCTTCTCTTTCCCATTACAAACGTTGATCGAATTTAACTAGACCTTCATTTTGCTATTAACTGGTTATTGCAATTCAGCTTAAATACTTGCCTTTGTTATTTCTCAAGCTAGTCAAAAGGCGTTGAAGGCTCTCATTATTCGACTTCTACTTATTTGTGGAATTCGATTTTCCATCGCTACTGTTGTGTTTTCCGAAATCCATCGTGGTTCCTAGAAAAGCAGCCCCTGCATGAGTTGCTCTTGCCTGCCAAGATTTCAAAATATCGGAATGGCTACCTGATCGCTGATAACGGGTGATCGTATTCTGTAGCAGACTTGCGCCACTCATTGTATGGAGTCCTAGTCCTTGACGGCATATTTTGAGTTGCGTTGGTTCTGGTCTTGCATCGTGATCACTTTACAGTCTGGTACCAGAAATCCCAGGCCGCTGTTCTGTCCACGGCACGCAAACTATCCTTCGTTGTTGGCAAATGTTTAATGGGTTATTAGGAATTGGGGAACACATGAACCACTACTGGCAGGGTAATCAGGTGTTCTCGCTCCGATTTTCCATACCCACTGGCTGAGACTGAATGGGGTTTAAATTGTTTCTAAAACTGGAGCAAAAGCTAGGCTTTCGCCAAGTTTTCGCATCGTATTCGGCAAAGTAGGATTTGATGTTCATGAATATTTTGTTCTAACACTTTTTGTACGCGTGTATGGTGGTTTCTTGAATGTCTGTCCGACTGGGCGAATAGTTCATAATGAAGATTGATATATATTGCCACAAACGCTATGCAAATAAACACTTCATTGTATTTACCACTGAATTGCTCACACATACGTCACTTCGTAGGTCTAAAGCACTCACCACTTCCTGTCTAAAAGACTACGGCCTGTATGTATAAGTGCGTGCACGCTGGACTTTAGGCGCAGATGCTCGCGGCGAATCGGTGGTGGCTATTATCTGTCTACTCGATAAGATTCGATGTAACCTGAAGGTGTTTTGGAAAAACTTCTTGAGAACCGTAAGCGTTAGTGAATCATTGTTGAATCACCCGCCCATTGGAAATGCGCCGTGACGTACATGAACACTATGATTTCCCTCCTTATTCCTCTTATTTAATAATTTCTGCTCAAGCTCTTTGTGGTTAGCACCAGGTATTGGTGTCGACAGTTGGCTGAGAAATACAAAAGTACGGTTGGTTCGAAGACTGCATCGGTAAAGGCGAAGCGTCGACTGCCTATTGCGCTTTTGTTTTGCCTTCAACGACAAAAGTGTGCGGGGCTTGTTCACTGTAGGCAGGGGCTCGTGTTGTGGATTGAAATGATGTAGTGATAATAAAAGCTTATAAAGTGGCGATAGTGCCTTCGTACTTTCGCAAACCACCTTGGTTAAAGTTCGTACTCTTTTGCTTTTTTTATTTGGTTAACGATTGATAATAGGCGTGACCTTATTAATCGCTAAGCATTTGTCCCTGTTCAACGACCTTTAGGTGAAGGCGCTTGACCACCAATGCAGGGAAGACTGCGAGTATCTGGAGGTTCCGTAGGCAGGCGTTTCTGCTCCTCTCTATGGGGTAAGTCTACGCCTGTCAGATGTTATTACGTCAAACAGCCTTGTTAAGGCTGTTTATTTGAGGCCAATATCTTTAGCTATTTCGAATCGGGATGATATTTATGCCTTGTCATCTCATTCCAAGCAATGAAACGCGCCTCCCCTCTATCAGCAGGAGGGTTATTTTGGTTAATAGCGGGTTTTTTTCTTTGGAATACTTTTCGCTCAGAATTCAGCGATACTTGCAAGGATGAGGCATGGTTGAGCGCCACCTCAGTTTGTAGGAGTGAACGCTGGAAATATCTGTGCCTTAATCACTTTTCATGAGTGGACAAGCGTGCGCTCTTTACTTTGTCAAGTGACGAATAAAGTGGTTATTCCTTCCAGTTGACTGAACCTTCTCTCTACAACGCGGATAAAGTACAAACCACCTTTTTATGTAATGTAATCTAGTCGTTTCCCGGCTCTAGTTTCTTGTTGCTGCCGAGGTACGCAAATTCAATCTTATTGCAGTGGCATTCAGTGTAGACTAAACGCGCCTCCTCCAGAATGAATGTTATGGAACATGTTCTTAGTTTTATGCTATCTGTCCCGTTGCTTCTTCGAAATCATCTTTGAAATTAGAGTTGCTGTAGAATGTGCCGTTTGTAAGGGATCTATCCAAGAGCCAAATCTGCTTACCAGTTCACCTACCCCAATTCATCTCTCCAGTACGAATGTGTTTTTGGCTACCATTTGGGGATATTTTTTGGTTTGCTGCGTTGAGGAAGATGTGCCTGAGGTTATCTCAAGCTTCTCAAAATGGCGCATAAGGAAAACCATTCATCAGTTGATTAGAAATTCGAAGCTAAATTATTTAATCAGTTCAGCCATCTGTATATTGGCCCTCTAGTCCGTCCATACTCAATCCATTCTTCTATCTATGTATTGGTCCATTTACTTTTGCAAGGCTTCTACATTATTTAAAGGCCTTTGAAAGCAAATGAATATGGAAGCGGAGCTAAAACACAGGTCAAGCAGTTGGCAGGTTAGAAGCATATATGAGATTTTCGGCTTTTAAGTCATGTTACTAAACAAGTTTCTTTCGCATTCCTTAGCAACCGGCACCACCGACAGCAGTGCAGACAGATCCATTACTGGAGGGTCACGAAGAGAGAGTGGCGGCGTTCAAAGCATGTGCAAAACTTGCGCCATCCAACGCAACACCGCAGGCTATGCACACCTGGTTGCCGGAGGAGCTAGAAGCAGCCTAACACAAATGCTGCCTCGGTGGTCACGAGAGTAGGGTTAAAGGAAATGAAACGGAGCCTAAATCGAACCTAGGCCATCGCTACGGAATTTGAGACGAGAGTGGCTAAGTTCCTGGCAATAACTACTGTCTTCTGCTCCTTATTTTCGTAAGCTTTTGATGCTCTCCTAATTACCCATTCGTCATGCTCAATCTTCAGCCACTTCATATCATTTCATCCCTTTTCTACATACTCGCCCATTATATTCCCCATACTATTTCCTTCTTTCATTTAATATATTGTATACATGTATTGTTTACAATTTTATTTGTCAACTCAACAATCTGCTTCATTTGCTGGAAACTTTTAATTTTGACTAGTTGATTCTCCCGATCAAATGATTAGGTGGGGTTCATTTTACATTTTCTGACGATACTCTTGGACTAGCCGCGTGTTTTGAGATTGCCTTAAGGTTTCCCCCATTAGAAGCCACGGCCTACGTGCAGAACTGTTAGTACGTTGAGGCTGTAAGGGGTTGATATGTTCTAGGTACGCACAACTTCTACTAACCCAGTCGTACCTGGCCCACTTGCCTAATCCCTTGGAACCGAAAATGAGTTTGTCCTCCTCCACCGTACCTTCGTTGGGTGGGTCGTCGATGCGTGAAATAAATGTGCATTCTGCCCGAAGACTGCCCTTTTTTCGACTTCTTGGGGGCTGGAAAAGGCTGAAGGTGATACGTTGCTCTTACTAAGAAACTCGTGTCCTTTAAATGTGCTTTTTAGGCCAGGGGCAGGAAAAAAATTTTGGTCTGATTGTGGACTAATGTGGTCACTTCCTAGGGCCTGAGACGCTCATGTCTTAGATATTTCGACCGAGTTATCTCATACCTTATTTCAGCTTATAAAAAAGTTGTCTAGAATCAACCAACCTTCCCATTAGTAAGAGTGGAAGAAACTAAGTCAAGGAAGGGGAGAGTCGTCTATACTGGTGGCAGCGTTGGCAGACCTTCTTTACTTCAAAAAAGGCATGAACTTTGAGAACTGGGAGAAAGTCGTTAAGTTAAACATCCACTTACATCCACAGTGGGAGAGAATCTCGCTGGTCCTCCGTGCTCTTTCACAAGCGCTATTATCAGTAGCGATTGATGTAGGGGTGTCTCCTGACGCCGACCTTAACCAGTGCTGCAAGACGTTGGCTCAACTTGTCAATGACCAGCGAGAGCAGCCGCTGGCTAAAGAATTTTCCCATCTCCGTCAATAGCCAGGCGACGATGATGATGCGTATGCTAGGACCCTGCAACTCCTAGCAGAACGGATTTTTAGGGATAGCCCACTAGAGAGTGACTAACTGGGTGGCCGCTCAGTTCAGAGCGGAAATCCGAATGTGGTGTAACATCAGGAAAGCGCTGAATAATATGAGCTATGCCTGCAGGGACGATCCATGTCTAGATTTGAAGAAGTTATGATATTTGAGAGGAATGGATAAGAAACGTTGTTGTTACACCCCTTTTAAAAATGGAGTGGAGTGCAAACAAGCGAAAGAACTTACTATGTCTGCGCGCATACATATAACTAATGATTTACTTGTTTTCAAATTTTTAAAAACATATTCCTTTGGGCATACGTGGTAAATGGAATGCACCGCGTATTATTTAAAATAAAAAGGAGATACATATAATGTTTGTGAATCCTAAGAAATAGGACTACCGTAAATCACGTATTCTGTTAAGCGAAGCATGTCTTTAAGTTAATCATTTTGCTTAGCGTTTTCAAGGTCATTAGCGGTAACTGCTTTCCACCTCGTAGGTAATTAGGATCACTTACGCCACCAAAATATCATGAATTTTGGCGAAATGGTTCATATATTTTTAGAAACATATCTTAATTACTAGGAAGCGCTTTATGGAAACGGCATTGTTGGTCTTCAAATCCACAAGAATGTGTCACCTCTGGCTGGTACATAACTTACCACACATGGGCTCTTCAGTGATGGATTTGGAATCAGAATCTCGTTTATAGTATTAATTCGCGCATAACTCAGGTAAAATGGGCTGTATTTCGTGGTTTATTATCATGCTTCTCATGCGTACATTAGCAATAGCCAAACATGAAACATATCGATTTTGCTCTTTAGACTCGAAAGCTTAATTAATAATGCGCGGCAGACTTGTTAATTGCAGATTTCTGGAGCAGAATACTCATAAAATGCACCTTAAATACTGACTAAACAAAATTACTTAGCAGCTTTGAGAAAAACATTTAATCACTAACGAGCCACTCCGTTTCACCACCGTAGAAAAGATCTGAATAAAATTTGATTTTGACTTGTGCTTTATATCACTGCATGCATAGGACACCACACATGTGAAATAATAGCAAGGCAGCTCAAGCACTATGAGCTTTATGTTTTTTCGGTTTTGATTTAAAACGGACACTAATAAGGTCCCGGCTGACGGCTTTTTAGGGTGCCGAGAAGGCGAGTCTCCTGTCAAACTACAGCATCATGTCATGTTGCTGTGCAAAGAGTGTGTCATGATGAAAAAGCAGTGGATGCGTGTTAATCAAACTGCGTCATATCTTTTGCTCTAATCTAGGTTCCTTCCGCACCTGTGAAGTGCAGTTCAATTGTAAGACATTTGATATTTAGAAATGACCGCAGTGCATTATGAATGAATTCGATGGGCGAACCGAGCCAACATAAGCGCATAGCTGTGATCCACTTCCCAGCTCTTCGACAGTCTTTTTGATCCCACGCCCAGCTATTTTTTGGAGTCCTGGTGACTATGAGATTTCCCGTGTTATAAAATAAAATTTAGACACGACTGATGATTAAGAACCTGTTTTGGAAAAGTAAGCTCAAAATAGCACAGGTGTGTAGATCTGCGCCGTATTTCGTTCGCCTGAAATTTGAATTGATCAAAAATTAGCGTGGCAGTATAATTCATTCAGCAATATCTTGCCCTAGCTCCCATGGTAAATTTTACGAAAAAATTAAGGTTTTGCCAATGATAAAAGTGCTAAGTTTGGTACAGAAGATTGATAATGCAACCTGATGGGACTGGAAGAGTGATGAAAGCGATACCAAGGGTGGTAATGATGACAGAGGTGAAAAAATTTTAATCTATTCACATAGCTATTGCTTCATCTGTAATAATAATTTGGGTGAAAAAGTTGGCAATGCATTGAAGGCTGACGTATCACAGGTCGGGACCTATAAATATTGTTGATTTTAATTACACTTATGTGACGATCAACGTATGTGCATAAATTTTTCACGCAAATAATTGAGGTTCGGAATCCGAATTACAAAGTTACTTTTAATAATTCATCAAGTTCAGATGTCTTTATTGATTTTGTTCTACACTTACCTAATCTTGTTGCTTGCTTT